>JAXCLQ010031776.1:0-17813 GCA_035584115.1 Cedrela odorata | reverse complement strand
ATAAAATTGGCTGTTATGCAAGTGTTCTTCCTGGTGTTTTGATGGTAGCAATTGACACAGAAGATGCATATATATATTTATAATTATGATGGTGTAGCGATTAGGTGAGTTCTGGTTCTGCAATATTTTGGGACAGCCAAGTTTGTTGTCTTCAAGGGGAGTGAATGGATATGAAAAATAGTAATGCAACATTTCTCATACTAATTGATGTGGCTTTATTATTGGATTGCTTCATCCACATTATTTATTTTTGTTTATCCAACACTTCCATTCCTTGTCAGTTTGTAAACAGGTAGTTCATATGAAGAGTTGGTATGCTTAGTATTCATAGTATTTTGCATTTGTTGAAGGATCTGTTTAGATTTTAAATTAACTTATGAGAAATCAAGAACAAAAGAAAAATATTTAGAAGAGATTTGTAAAGAGTTAGAAAAGGAAGACAACTGGTCCTTGAAATTCTTTGTCATTATACCTTAGAATTGCTGAAATCAGAGTTATAGAATCTAAGAATACAAATATGCATATATATGCTAATTTATCCGCTTGCTAATAAGATTAGAATTGCTCAAACCCTAAAAAGTAGCAACTTTTTCATAAAATGTAACCTAAATCAATACAATAGTCCCAATTTTTTCTATTACGATTTCATGGACTAAGGGCATGCTTGGAATTGGGTGGATAGAATCATTAGACCTCAAAAAATAAGAGGTTGAGTGGTAAACATTAGCTGCCAAGTGGCAAATGCATGATTTTTCTGTTTTTGTGTGTGGTCCTTACTGTGTCTTAGAGCATAAGATCGTGGATGTTTATTTGATTTTGTTAGATGGCTTTAACATCAGGTGTAGCCTTATCTGTCCTTGAACATTCTTTTTTTGTTCTTACCTGAGGGTATGTCGTGTGTTTATCCTCTCTATTATAGTTTGGCCTACTGTTTTTCTCTCAGAATTATCACAGAAAATAAAAATAAAAAAAGCAAGAAAATGTTTTGGAATGTTTGCTCAACAATTTAAACGTGCAGCTTAAGCAGTAGATGAAACATATATGTAGTATGAAAAATGTTCTGATGTGAATGTTGGGCATGGTGTTGCTTCTGAGGTGTTAACTATGATGGAATTAGATAACTGGCAGCATATTGCGATCACTGATCACCACTAGAACTTAAATGTGCTAGTTATTTGATATGGAGGTGGATACAAATAAACCATACGGATCTATCTTATATTCGGCTTGTCTTCTGCTCATTCAAGGGTTCTTACAAAAACTTTCCTATAATAATAGGCTAGTGGAAGAATCAGATTACAAGTCCACTAAAGAACTATTTGCTAAGAGTGGTGATGAGAAGAACCTTGATAATTTCATTCCCAAGTCTGAAAGTGACTTCGTGGAATATGCAGAGCTCATTTCGCATAAGCTTCGGCCATATGAGGTGTGTTCAACTACCCTTCATTTTTATTTTTTTGTCTTGACTAAAGGCTTTCAGTGTCCTGATTTTGCTAATTTTATTCTTCTATGCAGAAAAGCTTTCACTATATAAGTCTACTTAAGGCGGTAATGAGATTGTCAATGACTTCTTTGAAAGCAGCAGATGCAAAAGATGTTGCGTCTTCCATCACGGCAATTGCAAATGAAAAACTAAAAGCAGAGAAAGAAGCAGCTGCTGGTAAAAAGAAGACAGGTAAACATTTGTTTTATTTATTTTCAATTAGTATCAGTTATGTAATTGTTAACTGAAATATGGTTTCTAAAATCTGAATCGGCCTGACGAATGACCTTTTCTATTACACTGAATCTTTGCTAAAATCAGTCTGTATCTACTGGTGGTTCTACTCTTGGGCCAGGAGGTTAGCTAACAAATCGATTCTTGAATTGTACTCTCTTATATAGGTGGAAAGAAAAAACAGCTCCTTGTTGATAAGCCTGATGATGATTTGGTTGTTAACGCTGCGTATGACGGGCTTGATGACTACGATTTTATGTGAATTTGTTGGTATAATCTTATTTTCTTTAATGGTACATTCCAAATATATAAGACAATACTTCATGTCCAACTTTGAAGAGAAAAAGGATCCTATGGAATATATTGTCTTCCCCATTTGCGGAAAATTTATTTTAGTGACCAGTATATTATAATGTGAAAAACATAGCACAGGAATGAATGATTGTCGTCAAATCTTTTAGTTGGTTTATAGGATTGAGGTGAAGTGATTACTGTGAATTTTACTAGTTGTCTGTTCTGTTGTGTTGAGGAAATTTGAGTTCCACTTTTTGTTGTGGACGTTTTTGACCTTGTTCTTTTTTACTTTGGGTTTGAATGTTATAAGAGAATGAATAATAAGGCCTACGGGATCTTTGTAATTTATTTTATTTATTGACAGGGTTTGTGGTGGCTATTTGTGACCTTTTTCCTGTTAGAATTTGATCGACATTGAACAGTATGAAACGACATAATTATCAGCTCACTTGTAGCTAGGGCAGGCAAACATGATAATGATACAAGTGGACAAATTTAACATGATTTAACACTTTTACTTATTTGTTCATAAATGATATTTTTTAACGAGTTATGAACAAGTTGAGATTACAAATATACAAGTATGGTTTTATTTATTTTTCAAAAAAGGGATCCATTGGGATCGGTCTTTCTATAATTTTATTTATTTACTTCAATGGAAAATATGATTCACATGGTGGTGGAATTACAACTTACTTTCAGCTATTAAGCTAACACTAGAATTTGAAAAAGAAAAAAAAAGAGTGGGTTTTTATTAGAATTTTGTGTTATTTAACACTTTTTAGTTTCTTTTTTAAAGTAGGCAGAATTAGCACAATTCTAAATAAAATTTTAGGATTTGTTTAATATTAATGTGTGATTTTGATGTTGCAATTATTTATAAATTTTAGTGAAAAAATGATAGATTTTATTAAAAGTTGATATTACTAAGCATTATTTTAATTTTACTCCTTAAATTAATTGAAATTATCCAATACCAAAATTAGTTTTGGTTTCACTCTTAACCGAAATTTATCATAAATAATTTAGTTTTTATATTTTAAAATTAGAATTTATCATAATTAATAGGGTATTTTTATTTTTATTTTTTCTGTTTTGGTTCGAAAACAAAATATTATGTTTATCAATTATCTCAATTTTTAAAATTTTTAACTTTTTAAAAAATTTCATAAAAAAATAAAATCAATAAAATTAAATTATAAAAGTATTACATATGTTGATATAATAAAATTCTTCTTGGAATTCTATGCACCAGAACGATCTTCTTCACTTTATTTGATTACTGTATTATTTGAAATTATAGAAAATATCAGGAGTAAAGTCAGTGATTCGATAAAAATTATTCGATGTTTAAGTTAAGGTTTTATTTTTGTCCGTATTTGAAAACAAAATAATAGCTGCAATTTGAATATTTAATAATCTTGAATTTCTCAATGTATTATGAAAAATATATTCTGTATTGTGCGTATCTAGTTGCCTCTTATTTAACTTATATATGATGTTTTGTCCTACTATCATTATGTCTCTCAAGTTTTTTAGAATTCTAAGGAATCGAAAAATCATAACTCTAAACTTATTAGTATTTTGGAGATCACGGAACTATAATTCCAAACGTATTATTATTTTGAGGATCACGAGATTTGAGCCCAATTTGTAAAATATATCTACTAAGCTACAAATCTTCCTTTATTACGAAAAAATCAGGAAAACTTGAACTTCACGATGGCCAGAATAATCGTTATGAGAGATCTCAAAAATCTTAAATTTTATTTGAGACATTCTTCTTCAATAAAAATAACATCAGATTCTAATGACTTATCCGAGGCCCTTGCCTTGTTATACTTAAGACCTTTAAAAATGTTTTGGGTTTTTATGTCTAGATCCGAGACCTTTTAAGTCTCGGGCAACGTAACACCCGAGATTCTCGTTACATCATGGTCAAGATTTCTCTAACCAAGATAAGCCTTGATTCTATATGTTTTTCGTGAGATCTTTGCTAGTGGTTAAGACTTTGGCACTGTGTTGTACATAACGGGCCCAAGACTCATTGGGCTTCAGACCTTTTCCCAAACATTAAGCCCCTTAATTTTTAGTCAAGAATTACTTTTTGACGAAAACTATAGGTTTTGATCTTACAGACTCGTGCATTCGCCTTTTACATGTTAACTTTAAATACTAATCCAAATCTCGTAAATGTTCATCCACATGTTTACTTTCTAGTGGATCACGAGACAAAAACATTTTGGCTCCCAACAATTGCCTCTGTCCTCATCATAACCGAATCTTTTTTCAAATTCCAATGATCATCCTTTTGATCTTCCATTTGACGTGGCTTTCTCTCAACTTTTCGCCACATTGCCACATCAATAGATGGGGTCGAGGTTTCTTGCTCTTATAAATATCCCATTTTCGCTTTTTATTGTCCTTATTTGCATTTTCTTCTTCTCCAAGCCTTCTTCAAATTTCATTGATAATTGTAACAGAAATAACATTAAGGTAGAAAAGTCAAGTACCAGGTTTAATCAATTTGGAACAAAAAAGATTCTAAACTCTGTATTCAACTTTAGTTTCGTTTTCATTTTAGACTGCAACATTCTTCTCATTGTAGATAGTCTTGTCAAGAAAAAGGTTTTTCTGCAAGTCCCAAAGAATTGTTCTTCATTCAAACTATCCTTTCACCTTAGCAACAACTGATAAACCTTCACATTCCCCAACTTATTTACTATTTTAAATCTTTATTATTGAGATGAGTATTGGATAGCTTCTTAGGGTTTTAAACCATTGTGGAATTTTTTCCTGAGTTGTTAATTATCTTGAGCATCCTTTGATAATTTATTTTTCTCAATCTTGAGAACATAAATAGATGTTGTTTCGAGTGATAACAAGGCTGCTTCCACGGGAAACAACTCAGAAAAGGAGTTTGGCCATCGTCCATATTTCCTCTTCAGTTTCTGAAGCAAGGGAATAAAGGACGACTTTTAAAGCAGACTAGTTCCCTTCCATAATCATGAAATCAGACCTACAAACATACACCCGTTGCTATAGTATCCCAGAGGACATTTACCTTAAGGTCTCTGAGGTGAAAAAGCTTCATAATTGTCCCATTGATAGTGAAATTTCCTTTAATGAGGAATTGTACACCTTGGTGTCAAATTTCGCCTTTAAGGCTATTTTGCTGGGATCTTTAAGTCTTTTATGATTGCTCCTTATCAATTGAATCTTAATAATACTATCTCCAGACCCGACTTGAAAAACGCAATTCTATCACGGGTAATCCATCCTACAATAAGAATTGAAAGAATAAATGATTTTTTGTCTATATTGAGTGAATTCCGACAATACTGTCTAACTACCTAGATTGTTTGGGGATGCAATCATCGGGCCTGATGAGCCATAACTCTTAGCTCAAAATTTAGAGAGGGTTGAGATGGCTAGGTTTTTAGTGTTTAACCAAAGGTCCCTTCTTTCTGATGTCGACTAGATCTCCTTATGTCTTGTGTATTTTTGTGTTTCTAAAGGCCACTTGTCTTCGGAAAAGGCTTGAGCTGGTAAGTAGCTTACTTTTTCTGCTTTTCACATTAGGTTATGGTAATTGACCCTTGTCTGATTCCTTCTTGTAGCAGGAGAGATGACCCCCAAGAAACAGGTGAATAATCATTTTGATGCCTTGAAAAAGTTAGTTCTACATAAGAAGGTTGAAGAGGCTCCTAAGATCCCAAAAACCAAAGCTAGGACTTTTGTTCCCTAGGGCATCACTCCTCTTCCTTCTTCCAAATGAATTATGATCAAAAGCAACTTGTTGCCTCTTTTCAGCTTCATATTAGATAAGAGGAAACATAAAAGGAAGGAGGTGGACGTGGAGGAGGAAGAGCAGAGGAAGAAAAAAGGACTACTGGTTAAGAAGTTGGGTTTTATGCCCAACTTATCCTTGCCATCAATGAGTAGGCGATCTACATTCCTCCTAAGTACTCTAAGGCTTTCTCCTTTGATTAGCCTTATGCAATTTTGGAATATATGCAAAAATGGCTTTGCTATGTAAGTTAACGAACATTTTCTTCATATAATGGTGAATTCTCTCCCATTTATCTTATATCTATTTGCTTCTCATAATCTGCTTAGTTCTAGCATATTGCGACTATGTACCGAGGGTTGGTAGAGAAGGATGCCTCGGGTATATTGGAGACGAAAAATGCCTGGTTGATCGATTAAACTGAAAAGAACGAGAAGTAGCTGGCCATAGAGTTGACTCACTTTAAAGCTGAAAAGGAAAAATGGGTACAAGAAATGAAAGAACTTCAAGTCGGGGTTGCAATCGCTGAATTTACTCAAGCATAATCTAACAAGAGGATAAATATTCTTGAATTTGATCTGAATAAGTCTAGGGCAGAGTATTAGGGGCTTTGACTAAGTTTTGAGGAGAAATACCAAGAACTTAAGCTGAGTTTGGAAGCTGAAAGAAAAAAGAAGAAGTAGCATAATTACTTTTATAAAACTTAACTCTTAAATCTTACTTTTTAATTCAATTCCAAATTGAATTCATTTAATTAGTTTCCATCCCCACATATGAATAACACCCACATACCTTTTAATTTATTAATTAAATAAAGCCATGCCATATGTCAAGTTATCCATGATGGATCCCAAAATTAATCCAATGAACATTAACCAATTAATGCTTCATCTTATTATGTAATAATCATATTAACACATTAGAAAGAGGTAGACATATATATAATTATTATTACTTTAATAATATATATATATATATAAATTCATTATATAAATATCTTATATTATTATTTTAATAATATAATTAAGTAATGATTATAAAGATATTTATATATTACTTTAATATATATAAAAAGTAATCATTACTTTTAGATATTTATTATTATATTAATATAAAAGATATTTATTATTTTATGATTACTTTAATTAATATTAAAATATTAAATCTCAACCATTGATTCAAAATGAACGGACAAGATTTAATTAAAAACTTGACACTCAACAACATCACATAATGTCATTTATCAACTAAAGAACCATTTAATTAAATAACATTTAAATAATTAATAATAAAAAAATTTATTTATTCATTAACATCTTTATATCTTTTTCAATATCATATAAATTTGTAAATCATATTTACGTTATCCCATAAATTACCAAAATATTTTTCACGCATATGGATGCGTGCGTATCCTAGTCGAGAAATTTATTCTTTACAATAAAATATTAAATTGTTATCTAATTAAAGTATCAAAATAATATTATTAACTAATTAATGATTATTCTATAATAGCAATTGCCATTATCATCAAGTAACCGACTAATGTATATGACCTATTATAATGGAATCCAAAATGGTCCTCAAGTTGATCAAATTGTTCAAGATCCGTTGCATATTCCGGATAGGCCTATTATAAGGTTACGTGCAAAGAAAATCCAAAAGGCAATAAATGAGCTTATTCAAAAGACTATAATTGAAACCATACACAGATGACAGACAAATGGCTCTACATTATGGAAGAGAAGCTTGTGAGATGAAGAATCAGTATTGGTGCATGGGCTTATTCAAAAGACCATGACTAAAACCATACATGGACGATAGATAAAGGGCTCTACATCATGGAAGATAGGCTTGCGAGATGAAGAACCAGTATTGATGCATGTGTTACAACTCATTGAGGCCCAAGACTAAGAGTGAAAAGATGAAGTCATATACGGCCACATTGTATTTTACATGTAGGTTTGATATAATTTTGTTTAATTGCTTTAGGCTTATTAAGTTAATGGGCGGGTACAATTAATTAAATAGTCCATAGTTATTTTAATTATTTATTTTAGGGTTTCTTATTTTAATTGCTACAATATTTCATTTTAGGGTTTCCTAATATTTAAAAAGAAAATAGAGCTTATTTTTGTCAGTTGCTACAATGCTCGCGACTAGGGTTTGCTACAATATTCGTAGATTAGGGTTGGTTACAGTGTCGTGAACTAGGGTCGCTATAGTGCCACGGACAAGTTGTTTAGTATTTAAACACATTTAACTTGTTATTTTAAAACAACCATTGATGAATAAAATTATAAAAATTTGTGAGAACTTGTGAGCAATTCTTCTTGAATTATTGTGTGAACTTAGACTTATCAAAGGCTTTGCAATCCTTTGTGGCCTTATCTCTTTGCAACCAAGGTTCTTGAGACGAGTTCCTTAACGAGCTTAGGGTTAGTAATATGATCATATTGACTTTTCGAGTTAAGATTCACTTGTTCGTGAGTTTTTAGGCTACTTTGTCTACGAGTTCATATCAATTGGTATTAGAGCTTGGTCATGGGTTCAAATCCCACTGTCAAAATTTTAGGTTCAAGGACGAGCCTCTTTGAAGAGGGAGGGAATGATATGTCCTGGGTTTGGAGGGTGTGGATCGGGTTCATCCAAGTGGCTCACAAAGTTGAAGGAGATTGGTGGGAGAACCACCGGCTACAAAGTCGAATAATACTAATGGGACCTGTGTTTGATCTGGGTTGAGTTGCTACCCTTCCATTAGCTTAAGCTTTTGGTAGAATGGGAAAGGCTTTCTCTTATTATTTGGTTTCAAAGCTTGGCTCCAAGATCATGTTATTCTATTATCTGTTTTTAATTTTGTGTTCGTCGAATCAAATATATATATATATAATTATGATATGTTCTGCCTTGATTCACTAACATTCTAGTGTTTGAATATATTGTTCTTAGTTTATCTTACTTGTTGAGTCATTAAATAAAAAAAAAACCAGTTCTGTAATTTTTTTTCTTTTTTTTTAATCACCTTGTTTCTTGCATGTCTTTCTTGCGCTTTTCTTGTTTTTTGCGTGTCTTTCTTGTTCTTGCATCTTGTTGGTGTTTTCCTTGATGATCTTGTGTTCTTGATTGATCTTACCTAATTCTTGTGTTTAATTTGAAAAAAAAAAAATTCATCAAAGTTTCCTACGTAAATATGGTAATTCCTTACTACCTTGTAGGAGTTGTTTGTTTGACCACCAATAAAAGAATTATTAACCTAATCTACTTAGGAAAGACTCCTAATTTTTGGCCAAAGTACTGAATTTTCAGATTTTCTTGTTGCATTATAATTTCTTGCTTAGATTAAAAAAAAAAAAATACGACAAGCAACACAAGGATAAATTCTGAATTTTATTAAATTTGGTGATTGAACTTCTGTATTCTTTTTTTTTTTTTTTTTTTTTTACGTTTTCTTTGATTGAGTCTAAAGTCTAATCTTACTTTCTTTTCGTCTATTCTTATTCCTTACTCGTTTTTTGAATTTAATTGCTTAAGGGCACAAAACTTAGGGTTTTTGTCTACGATTGAGTATTTAGTTCTTAAAGAATTCGAAAGAGGAATTTTGAGTGGTAAAAGGCAAGAGTGTGCGAGCATAACATCGGAAAAAAGCCTAATTAAGTGTAAACACAAGTGGAGTGACATTGCTCATATAAATACATGATGCTGAGAGCTTATTCACAATGTCTAAAAAAGTTTCCATAACATATAGTACTAATGAATCAGCTCAAAATGAGGAGATCCCCGCATTCATAATGCAAGCTATGTTTCAGTGGTTTGAGTAGTTGGATACGATGTTTGGGGAAATAAGTGATGACATGGAGAAACAAATAACAGATATTATACACAGGATGGATAAACATGAGAGAACATTGGCTAATGTATAAAGGGGGCAGCCTAATCAAGTACAAAATTCGAATTTACAAGCTAGGCGTAAGCAACTACCTTTAAATGAGTATGAAGTCGAGAATGAGTAGGGTGATGATGGTGATTTTAATGAGTATTGGTATGGACTTGCCATGGGCCGATTTTGGCGAAGGGTTGGGAGACATGATAGGGGAGTTTGAAGAAGTTTTAGAGATAGAGATGAAGTCGATGAAGATTTGAGTAAGATTAAGATGACAATTTCCCCATTTCAAGGCAGGAGTGATCATGAGGCATATTTTGAGTGGGAGAAGAAGATGGAGTTAATTTTTGAGTGTCACAATTATTTTGAGAATAAAAAAGTAAAGTTAGCCGTAGTTGAGTTTATAGATTACGTAATTATTTGGTGGGATCAATTGGTGACTAATCGGAGGAGAAATTATGAGAGGTCCATTAAAACTTGGGCTGAGTTAAAATTTGTCATGCGGAAGAGATTTATGTCGAGTTATTACTTTAGAGATCTTTATCAAAAACTCCAAGGGCTTACACAAGGGTATAGGAGTGTGGAAGACTATCATAAAGAGATGGAGTTAGCGATGATGATAGCTAATGTGGAAGAACATAAAGAAGCCACTATGGCACGATTTTTAAGTGTTTTAAATAGAGAGATTGTGAATATAGTGGAACTTTAACATTATGTGAAATTAGAAGACATGGTACACATGGCCATGAAGGTGGAGAGACAGTTAAGGAAGAAAAGGGCAACGAAGTATACTTCGGGTTCAAGTACGCCATGGAAACCTAAATGGGATAGTAGTGGAAGAAGAGATAGGGCTGTTCCTAAGATTAAATTCGAGCAATCTAAATGGAAAGAAGATTTGATCAAGCCTAAACCACAAATTGAATCTCAACCTAATAAGAACCGAGACGTCAAATGTTTTAAATATTTGGGAACGGGCCACAATGCTTCCTAATGTCCGAAAAAGAGAGTCATTATGATGAGGGATAATGGTGAAGTAGTGAACTTAAGTGAGAGTGAAGAGGATGAGATACCGGAGTTGGAGGATGCCAGTGACCATAAGCATATTGTGTTGGAGGCTGTGAGTAAAACTCTTGTTGCTCTGCGTACATTAAGTGCACAAGTTGAAATTGATGATATGAAGCAGCAAAGGGAGAATATATTTCATACACGTTGCTTCGTTAACAACAATGTATGTAATATGATCATTGATAGTAGGAGTTATACCAATATGGAGGATGCTTCTTTAGTGGAGAAATTAAGGTTATCCTTGCTTAAACATCCCAAATCCTATAGATTACTTTAATTGAATGATTGTAGGGAAATTAAAGTAACAAAGTAGGCGTTGGTTACTTTTGTAATTGAAAAATTTAGTGACAAGGTTTTATGTGACGTTGTTCCTATGCATGCTAGTAACTTGTTGTTAGGAAGACCATGGCAATTCGATCGAAACGTAACTTATGATAGTCATACAAATCAGTTTAGCTTTGTTAAGGATGGAAAGAAAGTAATTTTCGTATCTTTATCTCTAAAACAAGTGTTCGATGATCAAGTGAAATTGACAAGTGAAGCCGAGAGTTTCAAGGGAAATAAGGGAAGTGAGGCCGAGAGTACCAAAGGGAAAAAGGTGAGTGAAATAGACAAATCCATGAGTGTAAATAGGAAAGAAATCGAAAGTGGGGGAAAAGAGAGTGAGTGGAGAGTGAAATCTACTTTCTTTGCCAAAATTGAAGAAGTGAGGAGAGAATTCAAACAACAAAAACTTATGATCCTACTTGTCTATAAGGAGTCATTCCTTAATATTGAAAAAGCTAATGTTAACCCTTCTCTTCCTAGTGTTTTTGTGTTTTTATTGTAGGAGTACGAGGACTTATTTGCTGAAGACATACCTAGTCGATTGCCACCCATTCGAGGCATTGAATATCAAATTGACTTCATTCTTGGAGCCATTATTCCAAACCGACCAGCGTATCGAAGTAATCTCGAGGAGAGGAAGGAGCTTCAACGGCAAGTCGAAGAATTGATGAGTAAATGTTATGTGAGGGAGAGCATGAGTCCATGTGCTATGCCAGTACTTTTGGTATCGAAGAAAGATGGAACATAGAGGATGTGCTTCGATTATCGTGCCATCAATAATATAACGGTAAAGTATCGCTATCCCATTCCTAGGTTAAATGATATGGTTGATGAGTTGCATGTTGCCACATTATTTTCAAAGATTGATTTAAAGAGTGGATATCATCAAATTCACATGAAAGAGGAAGATGAGTGAAAAACCGCTTTTAAAACCAAGTATGGGTTATATGAGTGGTTAGTTATGCCTTTTGGACTTACTAATGCTCCTAGTACTTTTATGAGATTGATGAATTAAGTTTTACGTGCTTTTTTAGGTAAATTTGTGGTTGTGTATTTTGACAACATTTTAATATACAATAAGTGTTTAAATGATCATATAGAACATTTAAAGTGTATGCTTGATGTTTTACGAAAGGAGAAGTTATATGCTAATTTTAAGAAATGTGCATTTTGCATGGAACGTGTTGTGTTTCTTGGGTATGTAGTTAGTGCGAATGGTATTAAGGTTGATGAGGATAAAGTTAAGACTATCAAGAAGTGGCCAACTCCTATGAGTACAACTGAGGTTTGTAGTTTTTATGGTTTAGCTAATTTTTATAGGCGTTTTATGAGGGATTTTAGTACCATTGCCGCACCACTCACTGAGATTATTAAAAAGAATGTTAACTTTCATTGGGGAGAAGAGCAACAAAATGCGTTTCAGATGCTTAAGGATAGGTTATGTTCGACTTCAGTTTTGGCATTACCTAACTTTAATAAAATGTTTGAGCTTGAGTTTAATGCAGGAGAAGCATCCAATTGCTTATTTTAGTAAGAAATTGAGTGGAGCATCGTTGCAATATCCTACCTATGACAAAGAGTTTTACGCATTAGTTAGACCATTAGAGACTTGGTAACATTACATATGGTCAAAGGAGTTCGTGATTCACACCAATCATGAATTATTGAAGCACATCAAGAGCTAAGGTAAGTTAAGCAAACGTCATGCGAGTTAGATTGAGTTCATCGAGAGTTTTTCTTATGTGATTCGTTATAAGCAAGGTAAGGAAAATATCATCGCTAGTGTGTTGTCGCGTAGGTATGTACTTTTTACCTTTTTGAGTTCAAAATTACTTGGTTTTAAGTTTGTCAAGAATTGTATGCCACTGATTTTAATTTTGTTGATATATATTTGGCATGTGATACTGATGTATATGATAAGTTTTATAAGCATGATGGGTATTTGTTTAGAGAAACTAAAATGTGTATACCTAATTGTTTTATGAGAGAGTTACTTGTGCAAAAGGCACATTCTGGTGATTTAATAAGGCATTTTGGTGTTAAGAAGACTTTATAGAACATTTTTATTGGTTTAGGATGAAAAAAGATGTGATTTGCATTTGTGATCATTACATTGCATGTAGAAAGGCCTAATCTAAGGTTTTACCTCAAGGGTTGTATACTCCGTTGCCAGTTCCTACGACACATTGGGTTGACATATCTATGGACTTTGTGTTGGGATTGTCGAGAATTAAGAGGGGTAGAGATTCTATTTTTGTAATCATAGATAGTTTTAGCAAAATGACGCATTTCATTGTATGCCATAAGACTGATGATGCTACAAATATTGCTGCTTAATTCTTTAAAGAGATTGTGAGACTACATGGAGTGCCTCGGACTGTCATTTCGGATAGGGATTTTAAGTTCCTTAGCTACTTTTGAAAAGTGTTGTAGGGTAAGTTAGGTACTAAACTTTTGTTTTCTACTACTTGTCATCTACAAACCGATAGTCAAACGGAGGTCGTTAATACAACTTTATCTCAACTTTTGCGCATAGTTATTAATAAGAATTTGAAATCTTGGGAAGATCGTTTGTCATTCATTGAGTTTGCATATAATAGGAGCATTCATTCTACTATTTCATTTTCTCCTTTTGAGATTGTCTATGGATTTAACCCACTAACACCTTTGGATTTGATTCCTTTATCGATTAATGAGCGTACGAGTTTAGAAGGAAAAAGAAAGCCGAACTTGTGAAATCCATTCATGAGAAGGCACGGCTTCAGATTGAGAAGAGGAATGAGTATTATGCATCTCAAGCTAATAAAGGAAGGCGTCGTGTGACATTTAAGGCAGGAGATTAGGTTTGAGTACATATGAATAAGGAGTTGTTTTCGAATCATAGGAAATCCAAGTTGATGCCGAGAGGAAATGATCCATTTTAAATACTTGAAAAGATTCATGACAATGCCTACAAAGTGGATCTTCCAAGTGAGTATAATATTTCTACTACTTTCAATGTTTCTGACTTAACTTTGTTTGATGCAGATTTGAGGACGACTTCTTTTGAGGAGAGAGGGAATGATGGAATCCAAGATGGTCAATAGGTTGATTAAGTTGTTCAAGATCCATTGCATGTTTTGGATAGACCTATTACAAGGTCACGTGCAAAGAAAATCCAAGAGGCAATGAATAGGCTTATTCAAAGAACCATTATTAAAACCATACACGGATGACATACAAAGGGCTCTACATCATGAAAGAGAAGCTTGCGAGATGAAGAATCAGTATTGGTGCATGGGCTTATTCAAAAGACCATGACTAAAACCATGCGTGGACGATAGATAAAGGGCTCTACATCATGGAAGATAGGCTTGCGAGATGAAGAACCAGTATTGGTGCATGTGTTACAACTCATTGAGGCCCAAGACTAAGAGTGAAGAGATGAAGTCATATGCGGCTACATTGTATTTTACATGTGGGCTTGATATAATTTTGCTTAAATGCTTTAGTCTTGTTATGTTAATGGGAAGGTACAATTAATCAAATAGCTCATAGTTATTTTAATTGCTTATTTTATGGTTTCTTATTTTAATTGTTACAATATTTCGTTTTAGGGTTTCCTAATATTTAAAAAGGAAACATAGCTTATTTTTGCCGGTTGCTACAATGCCTGCGGCTATGGTTTGCTATAGTACTTGTAGATTAGGGTTTGCTATAGTGATGTGAACTAGGGTTGCTACAGTGTCGCGGATAAGTTGTTTAGTATTTAAACACTTTTAGCTTTTTATTTTAAAACAACCCTTAATGAATAAAATTATAAAAGTTTGTGAGAACTTGTGAGCAATTCTCCTTGAATTCTTGTGTGAACTTAGACTTATCAAAGGCTTTGTAATCTTTTGTGGCGTCATTTCTTTGCAACTAAGGTTCTTGAGATAAGTTTCTCAATGGGTCTAGGCTTAGTAATTTGATCATATTGGCTTTCCGGGTTAGGATTCACTTGTTTGTGAATTTTTAGGCTACTTTACTTACGGGTTCACATTAGTTGGTATTAGAGCTTGGTTAAGGGTTTAAATCCCACCGTCGCAATTTCAGGTTCGAGGATGAACCTCCTTTAAGAGGAAGGGAATGATACGTCCTAGGTTTAGAGGGTGTGGATAGGGCTCGTCCAAATAGCTCACAAAGTTGAAGGAGATTGGTGGAAGAACCACAGGCCATAAAGTCGAATGAGACTGGTAGGACCTGTGTCTGATCTGGCTTAAAAGGATAGAGTTGCTACCCTCCCATTAGCTTAAGCTTTTGGTAGAATGGTAAAGGCTCTCTTTTATCACATTAGGTTCATCGTGAGCTAGACATGGATAGATACGAACTCTTTCGTATATCTTTGGCATAACTTTTTGTAACCAAAGTTTCCAATGATCATGAGTGACCTCTAGCAAGATGGTATGACCAATGAATGAATATATCAGATAAACCCATATAGTCATACGTGCATTAGTAAAGTCCCTCTACTATTGACTCCCAATCGAGTGTAGGTCATGGTATTGTCCAACCTTAAACTTAGTCTTAGGATCAGAACCTTAATCATATATAAGATTCATTTATTCGTAAAACACTTTTTCGCACATACATGCTTTGGCCAAAGACTTTATTCCCGCGTATAACAGTTTCATATAGGATCTCAAGTTCTAACATCTGAACTAGCAGATTCCATCTTGGTTAACACTTGTCCTCATACACTTAAACACATTGTCAGCAAGTTTCTTTTACTAGGGGTAGCTAGTCCGATGTAATATACATAAGTGAACGATGTGCCTCAGTACGGAGGGCAGCCATGACACCTCAGGTCATAGGACTAGTGGTATACTAGTACAACTGTGTGATGTATCATTAACTATGAATAATCACCCATGTGATTCGTCACGTTTACTAACTTATTACTTATGTTTATACTTTTGTGATATGAGACTCGTCACCCAATTATTAGCATCCAATACTAATCCTTGGTAGCATCAAATATACCAGTCATGCAATGTTATATTCCTATATGACATTACCTTAACCAGGAACTAATTCAGATGTATTTAAATCAGACACTTTGTACTCATATCTACAACTTTTTGTAAATAAAGTCTTGACATCATAATACATTACATGATCTCATTTTACATTTTATATACAATATAAATTAGCAAATGAATATGCAAAATGATATAAAAACCATTTTATTAATTGTAAACTAATTTACAATTAATTACATAAATATATATACAATGAATGATACCCCTAAACCATATGACATGATTGATTCTATGGTATATCTCTAATAGACAGCTTAAAAGTTGCTCTCTCCAATTCAACTCACAACTAGGTCGGTAAAGAAGATGAATGAATACTTGTACTTCCTTTCTTTTTTCTTTTTTGAGAATAAATGTAATTGAAAGTACAATTTATAAATTTCAACCTTTGTTTTTGATAACTCATTTTGACCTTTTTATATCTTCACTTGGCAGTTGTCTTTTATACTTGATTTCTTTGCATAACTTATACAAATTCAATTAATGAAAATTGATGACCTAAAAGATCTGATCTGAACTGAAAACTTAAAATGTAATACTTGAATTTCACAATTCAGTCCTCTATACTTAAATTTGATGAATAACTTGGAAAAATTTTTGTTAGCATAAATAACTTGAAAGCTTTGACATGAATTGAGCTGAGAACGTAAAACTTGAACCCTACAAGTCAATCTTCTGAACTTCTTTTTTTAGAAGTAAACATCTTCATACAAGAACCACATAAACCCTAACACCTTCCAAGCTCAAGGCTTATACAGGTCTTGGATACTATTACCCTGATACGAAATTGTAAAATGCAGTCATCTGGTAACCATTAAACCCTTGTACATCTTGAGGTCAAGCTCTGAACTTATTCGAGTTCTGGATGATATTACTTCAAGACGAATGAAATGTTGTCAACTGTCAACCATTTCACTATTGTATATCCTGAGGTCAAATTCATGGTTTATTTAAGCTATGAATGATATTACCTTGGGATGAATGAGACTTGATTATTTGGGAACCATTTTACTTATGTATGTCCTGAGGTCCGGCTCAGAACTTATTCGAGTTATGGATGATATTACCCCGAGATAAATGAGTTTTTTTTTTAACTTCAATGTCCACTTCATCGTTAGTGTGTCCTCATTGTCGACAATCTTATAAACGTCAGAAAATTGTATACAACTGAGATCATTATATTACATTTAGGACAAAAGTTTTTACAAGTCCTAGATAATTCTTAGGAGTAATACAACTTAAGCCGTTTTGCATTCCACGGCTTCTTAACCCTATTTTTATCAAGAGACTTTAACTTGTATACTTTAGGTCTTAGAATTTGAGTGACCTTGTAATGTCCTTTCCAATGAGTCTCGAGAATACCTTCTCTTGGCATTCTAATGTTCAGAGTAACCTGTCTTAAGACCAAGTTTCCAATTTGAAAGGTATAATGTCTGTTATTTTTGTTGTAATAAATATCTATCCTTTGTCGTGCAATACCCTAAAATTTAAATTAAGGACATTTTAGTCATTTTACACACTAGAGGTAATTTGGCCATTTTATAAATTATGTCAGGGTAATGAAAAGCGAGTAAATAACTTTGTACTAATGTTTACTTAACTATTAGAAGTGATTTAATAACAATTTACTAAGTGTAGAAAAAATTTCTTAAAACTCTATTCGCACACCCGACCTTCAAACGA
>JAXCLQ010031737.1:15492-25909 GCA_035584115.1 Cedrela odorata | reverse complement strand
GACAATGACAATGACAACTGACAATTAACAACTATCCTTATGAAGTTGTCGAGTGTCAATGTCCCAATTCAGCACAGTTGGTAATCACCTTGATTAAAGCGAAAACATTTAAAGCAGTGCGATACTTGGATCAATGCCCATCCATCACCCACAAACACAACACAAGCAATATCCATACTGTGAGAATTGAATTCCCCAGCAAAGAATGCACTCATTTTTACGCACATTGGAATCGAATCTAGACTACTCTTGTCTACTCTCCATCACTTTTGTTTGTCTTTGTTCCCCCCTTTAACCATATGAACAACAAAAGTCGGTCGTTTCCTTCCTCTCCACGTTTACTAACAAGGCTGCAATTTGTGAGAGTTTTTTTTTTTTTTTTTTCGAGTTATTATAATACGTAACAGGATCATTTGATTATTGAAAATATATATATCCTAAATTTCACTCATTCTCAACTCTTCTTTTACCTAACCAGATCCTTCTTAATTTACATGAAGTAACGCCAATTGTATGATATTTATGGGTAATTGAAAAATGGAATGGAATTTCTGTATGTGATCATGTGCTCTTGTGCTGCAACGCAACTATCCAAATTTGACATTAAAGGACCGAGAAACTTAATAATGGTATAGAATTATTGTATACGGATTGTTTGTGGTAATTATTACTCAATTGTTTATTTATAATTTTATCTTTGATGTATCTAAAAGTTTCATCTTATAATAGCATCTCAATTTTATAATTATGTTTGTATATGTTAATTGTCAATTAAGAATTTGCTTTCACTCATCTCCGAAAATGTCTGTGTCAATTGATAATTGTGCATGCTTTCTGACTTGAGTCTCTTTTGGTTCATAGATTTGCAAAGATCCGAAAATATTGTTCTTCGGTTTTGTTTCCAATTGAATTAAATAATTTCAGACTTCCCATTCCCCAACAGCCTGTCTATATAAAGGTCGTCTTCCTGCACACCCATTTGATCATCCAGAAAGTTCTTCCATATTTCAAATATCTAGTAATTTATTAAATGGATCAAGAAGAATCCAAATCTAGTCTTGAATCCCCTCTAATTCCAAACCCTGATGAAAAGGGTGGTTCGGAATGTGGTGATCAATGGATGTACGATATATTAATAGAGTTGAAGAAGCAAATGCTGTTGGCAGGACCTCTGGTTCTGGTTAGCTTTTTACAGTATAGCCTTCAGATGATATCAGTCATGTTTGTTGGCCATCTTGATGAGCTTTCTCTTGCAAGTTCTTCCATGGCTGCTTCATTTGCTGGAGTTACTGCCTTCAGTTTCATGGTAACGTTAATTTTCTCCATCATTTTACTTGCATTTATATTAATATGTACCTCCTATTTCTCTCATTTACTTCACATCCCAGCTATTACAGGATCCTGGTCCTCAGTCAATCACTGGACGGGAAATATCGAACTGACAAAATTTCACTTATTAATCAACCTGTGGCTATATCTATACTTTGCATTTCAAGATTTAATAAGAAATCTATTTATGTCTTTGCATGGCTCTTGCTATCACTTCATTAATGTCTTCTGGGAATATACAACGTTCCATCATTGAGTTTTGAGTCATAAAAAAAAGTCTCACGCGTCCTCGTACAGGTGAACGTGATGACCAGAAATGGCGATACTTTTCTCCTAAGTTGAAAATGAGTGCATGTGCACAGACGTCTTTGAGTTCAAATCAAGATTCCAAATATATATATAGTAGGATTTGGTACGCTATCTAATTTTTTTTCTTTAATTGTGATGACTAGCTGGGAATGGGAAGTGCACTGGAAACATTCTGTGGGCAAGCATATGGAGCGAAACAGTATCGTATGGTTGGTGTATACACACAGAGAGCGATGCTTGTTCTTACACTTTCTAGCATTCCTATAGCAATCCTTTTCATATACACGGGACAAATTTTCACATTCTTCGGCCAAGATCCAGAAATTTCATTCCAGGCAGGGATATATTCTCGGTGGTTGATCCCTAGCATCCTTCCTTACGGCCTTCTTCAGTGCCAACTTAGATTCTTGCAAACCCAAAATAATATTTTACCATTGATGTTGAGTACTGGAATTACTACTTTGGTTCATGTCCTTTCTTGCTGGAGTTTAATTTTCGGATTTGGCTTTGGGATCAAAGGAGCTGCCTTGTCTAATGCCATCTCTTATTGGATCAATGTATTAATCTTGGCAATTTATATAAAGTTTTCTCCTAAATGTGAGAAAACTTGGACAGGTTTCTCCAAGGAGGCACTGGAGAATCTCCGCAGCTTTCTTGGATTAGGCATACCGTCAGCTCTTATGGTCTGGTGAGTTCTACTTAATTATCTTACAAATTACATGCAGTTAACGTTGATCATTTTTTGTTTCAGGAGCCTAACATTTCTTTCAATACATAAGTTTTCATGGTTTAATTTATTTATCTTGTTGTTTCTGTGACATTTATATCAGCTTGGAATTCTGGTCGTACGAATTTTTGGTCCTCATGTCTGGTCTTCTTCCCAATCCCAGGCTTGAAACATCGGTGATGTCGATCTGGTCTGATTTCGAAAATAGCTTTCACTGATTTCCTATATATATATTTCAATTGTTATCTTTTCATACTAGATTAACAACATTCCATGGTCAAAATTAATATTAGAGGCTTGTAGATTTGTAATTGATATAATTATTCGAAGGCAACATTGATCACTACTCTCCATTGATGATTTCAAACAATTATTTCTCTGCAGCCTTAACATAAGTTCAGTGGTCTTCAGAATCCCCTTCGGTTTTGGCAGCGCTGTGAGGTAGATAATAGATAGATATGATTTAACTAACTCAATCCTCATCAGCTATACCTGATATGTATATATTAACATCCGAATGTTTTCTTCTATCTTCCACTCTCTTGCTTGCTCTCTTAAAGCACGAGAGTTTCAAACGAATTAGGTGCTGGAAGACCTAAAGCTGCACGTCTTGCAGTACTGGTTGTGATATTTTTGGCAGTTACAGAGGGTTTATTGCTAAGTTCAATTGCAGTTGGCGTCCGGGACATATGGGGCTATATCTACACCAACGACGTGGAAGTAACGAGATATATGGCGTCCATAATGCCAGTGCTTGCTCTTTCAAACTTCATGGATGGAATCCAGGGTGTACTTTCAGGTTTAAAGCTTCTTTCCCCAGTGATTAACTTTACCTGCAAGGAATCCATTTAACCAATTTTCTAGAAATAAGCTATATCATGATTCATTTGTTTCGCATATCTTATATATATAGGCACTGCTAGAGGGTGTGGTTGGCAGAAGATGGGCGCATTAGTGAATCTAGGTGCTTATTATCTCGTGGGCCTTCCTTCTGCAATAACCTTGGGTTTTGTCTGCCAATTTGGAGCAAAGGTAACGAGTCAATAATCTTTACAAAAGCAAATATTGTCATGATATATATAACTTGTCTTACTGATTCCCAATTATGGATATATGCAGGGACTTTGGATGGGAATTATTTGGGGAAGTGGTCTCCAGGCATTTTTGCTTTTAGTCATTACAATGCGCACAAACTGGGAGAAAGAAGTAAATTAAAATCTAACCCTTAAATTTCAGCTGTACAATTAACTTCACATATACATGGTATGGTACTCTAACATCCTTTCCTCTGATTGTTATTTGGTAATTTATTTGTGTCAGGCAAAGAAGGCAAGCGACAGAGTGTTTGCCTCTAGAATTCCAACAGAAATGCCATCATAAAGCTGTGTAATAAGACATTTTTGTCATGTAAGGAATATAATATTAGCGGTGCATGGAGTGTAGATACCAAAGTTTGAAGCTACAGATTGGTGGAACAACTCGTCGATCGTATATCGAGGGCTTGGTTCACATATTGGGCTTTTGAGTGTGTTTTATAAGCATGACATGGAACAAATCTTGAACAATTCATAAAAGGGTAGTGCTATTGCCACTCTCTTAATATTCTCTTGAAACCCAATGTTTGGATTTACTTTCGTATTTTACGCCGATAAAACCAGAGGTTGGTCGGCCTTGTTAATAGTCCCAGTTGTGGTGTTAGCAACGTTGTTGATAGTATTCGCAGCCCGTGCCACCATGGTGACGTGGATCACGGTGTTGGTGCTTCTACCCTTCTCCGGAAATCGACGACGAGTCCTCGTTCAACAGGGAAGGAAGATTACTGCTGATGTTGATATGTACTTAATCAAAGGTTGTGCTTAGACAAACCTCTTTCCAGGTTGACCGTTGCATGGTCATTACAGATGTGATTTTATTTATTAATTTTTAATTTCTCTTTTATTTTCTTTTCGAGGTCCCTTGTGCTTTGAGGAATTCGGTGAAATATATGATTTACATTGTTAACTGGAGTTGTGAGATTTAAATTTAAATTAAATAATAAATAATAAATAATAAATTATTTATTAATATTTATATATAAATATTAATAAATTAACTTATTTATAAATTATAATTATAATTTTTAATAAAATAAAATTTTTTGTATTAATTTTCTTAGAAAAAATATTAAATTTTCTTATTGAATTTGTAAAAAAAAAAAATGTTTTCTTAAATAGATAAAATAATAAAATTTAAGAAATTTTTTTCTTCATTAATTTATATTAATATATTAAAATATTTAATTTAATTATTATAATTAATCATTTAATTTAATATCAATTAATTATTATATTTTTATTTTAATAAATTTTTAATTAATAAAAAAGTTAATTATATATATATTAATTTTAAATAAATTATAATATAAAACAGAAAAAGCGAGACTAGGATTGTCCTCATCCCCACCGCTCCTGTCCCCGCCCTGCTTTGAACGAAGATGGGGGAATGGATTCTCATTCCTGCCTAGTTTTCAAGTTTGGGGACCTGCCAGGATGGGGATGGATTCCCTTCTCTGTCTAGTTTCAAGTTCCGACGTGCCATCTATATATTAGAGGGATCAAGATGCCAAAAATAACAGGTAAGGGGACTGAATCCAGAATATTACAATTAGAAGCCTAAAATTACAAATAGGCAATTATATTTGTCAAGAAAAAAAATTAGTGTATTTCAGCTATCGGATAACATACGCAAAATAATAATGATCCCAGTGGTGACGGATTGACCGACACGTGTGAGCCATGCAAATGTGTTAGTAGGAACTAGTACCATCATTGCTTTCTAGCCATTGGATGCACATCGCATCAAAGTATCACATCTAATCAAATGCGCCCTGTCCCACACGACTAATTATGCATCTACTACGTGTCGATACCCAATTAGCAAATGCAAACCCGACCGACAATAAAAACCAATGACGATATAATTGCACGGGGCGTTGTGCACATGAAACCGACGATTCAATTAACAGTTGCTTTGTTGCGCAAGTTTTCTTCGGCAAGAAGATAATTAAAACGTCAACAAGTTTCTTATTGGCCAAGCCAAACATTGCCTTATATTCAGCGAGCGGATTATTCATTCTTATTGTTTGTTTTGGAAATAGAGAGAGATAGGCCGTGAAAGTAGGCTTACGTGTCCGCATGGTGTAGGATTAATTATAGTCTAATCTCTTCCGATTTGATTGTCTTTGAACGGTTCATAATCAGCGTTGATCGAACTGTTGTTAGGGTTTCTGGGTTGGGGCTTTGTTTGATTGTAGGCTTTTGTCTCGCGGGAAAGACCGGAAGGATAGTGATCAGTGGCTATGGAGTCTACTATGGTTATCAAGGTTCGATCTTTTTCGGTTTCTTTTGGTAGTTTATTTGATTTGATTGTAAATTTATGAGTTCTGGATTGTGGTGATTTTAGCCTAGTTTTGTTTTCTGGTGCTCAATTGGTTGTGAATTGGAAGTAAAATATGAAAATAAGTTTGAAATTTGGGTGTTTTATGTTTTGTTGTCTGAGGTTTTTGTACAGTGTAATTTTTAGGGTGTTTGTTCGTTTGGCTGAGAAAGCGGAGGGAAGCTCACAACAGGGAAAATTATTCCATGTGGTTCTTCGAAAGCTTTGAAAATTTTCTGTTTCTTGTGCTAGCGAGTTAAATTATGTTAACATATAGTTCTCCGAAACAGAATTTGAGATCATATTTGATTTTACGATGCTTTTTTTTTTTTCTCAATTTTTATTGAATGGGAAATCATATTCCTTTTGTAGCTTGAAAAATTCTTTTTTTGTTAATTGAATTACCTGATACAAGGGTTTTGTTGAATGGCATGTATGTCCTTTTAGGGAATGAAATTCTAAGAAAAACTGAAAGTAACGCAGGTTTACCAACCTCATAGCAAACACAACCCCTCTTCTCAAAGATTTTCATTATGATATATCATGTGAGAGTTCGAATTACATGCTGGATGTTTTATCCTGACGTGCTTCCCATTTTCCTTATAGTCATAATGATAACCTTTATTTTTGTTTTTCACGTGTGGCTTATAATTGCTCATGATTAAACTTGTGGTACATCTCTGCAGGTTAAGTATGGAGATACACTTAGGCGTTTCAATGCCCATGTTGATGAAAATGAAAAGTTGGATCTTGACATTGATGGATTAAGGGCAAAGATCCAGAGTCTCTTTAATTTTCCTCAGGATGCTGATCTTACATTGACGTATATTGATGAAGATGGTGATGTAGTAACTCTAGTTGATGATGATGATCTGTGTGATGTGATGAGGCAGCGGCTTAAATTCTTGAGGATTGATGTACAGCTGAACAACGAAAAATTTGGGAAAGCTTATGCCAGATCAAGTGGAAGTTCTACTCCCCTGAGATCCCCCCGAGTCCAACATCCATTACTGGGTATAAACAATAATGTTTCTGAAATTTTGAAATCTGTGCCAGAGCCTCTGCGTGAAACACTTTCAAAGCTATATCTTGACTTCGCTTCAAAGGCTGCGTCCTCCAGTCCAATATTTGCTGATCTTGTCGAGAGCTTTTCAAAGATGGGCCTGTCCCACCTAAATTTTGTTTCCCACTCACAATCTGGCGCAGAATCAAGCAGACAGGCAGAGGCTTCTGAAGTCCCAAAGGTTCCTTCACTACCTAAAGATCCAAATGAGTCAAAGGACGGTGGCCTGAAACAAGTGTTGCCAAAATCAATGGCTGTGGACACAACTTATAAAAGTAGTAACAAAGAGGTCGATGTTGGGACTCCGTTTAGGGGCATAGGAGCACCGGTTATGCATCTCTCGTCCTCTGTTGACCTCAATGTGGCTCCACCGATAGATTCTGTTCCATATGGAAGCACAACTATGAACCTTCCGCCTGCTGCATCAAATATTCCTGCTGGTGTTGACAGGACGAATGATAAGAAGGATTATAGTCATGTTGGTGGCAAGTCTGTCAGTTCCCTTGCAGCTGTGAGTTCAGCTGATTCTACAAGGCCTTCTGGTGTAGATCAACCTCCTACCATGGATTTGGGCAGTAATCCTTCTAATGAGTGTCCATTTAGTGGGATTCCTTTAGCAAATGACTCCACTGGTACTTATGGGCAAGCTCGCATTGGTGTATTGCAGCAAAGCATTAATCGCGCTCCCCTGGTTGGTATGTTCCATAAAGGTGTTCGTTGTGATGGTTGTGGGGTTCATCCCATTACTGGACCTCGATTTAAATCCAAAGTGTAAGAAATATATCTATGCTCTGATTAGTGTGTAATGGAAGTTTTATTTGGATGCTAATATGTAGTTTCTGTTTTGCATCTGCAGGAAAGATGATTATGACCTATGCAGCATCTGCTTCGCAGCAATGGGTAATGAGACTGATTACATTAGAATCGATAGGCCGGTACATCATCGACATCCACGACCTTGCAGAGGGTTATACAATCATGTGTGTATATTCCTAATCTGTACTCTGCCTTAATTCATCTGTTGTATTTACTGACTTGCTCATTTGCTTTTTTTATTGCTTTTGAAGAGACAAAACTTTTGGCAGGGTACGCCAGTAACATCACATATTGGTACCTCAGCAGCACCGCATCACTTGAGAGGTTGCGGAATCAAGCCAGTTCAGTCTAATTTAGACAGTTGCTTCATTTTGGATGTCAATGTGATCGATGGGACTATGATGGCTCCATCTACCCCATTTACTAAGATATGGAGGATGCGCAATAATGGTACTTTGGCATGGCCCCGGGGTACTAAACTTGTTTGGATTTGGGGAGATAAGTTAAGTGATACAGTTTCTGTTGAGATAGAGGTGGGCTTTTTTAATTTGTTATATTTGGAGTTATTTTCAAGTTTCTTTCCTACTTTCATTGTACATATCAATAAAAATAGTTCCTGAGAATTGCTTGAGCTTGTTGTGACAAGTTCAATTCATTCCAGGTTCCTGCTGATGGCGTGCCCATAGAAGGTGAGCTTGACATTGCTGTTGATTTCAGTGCACCTGAAATGCCTGGTCGTTATATCTCTTATTGGAGGATGGCATCACCATCAGGTGTGAAATTTGGGCAACGTGTTTGGGTTCTTATACAGGTATTGATTAGTACCTAAAAGCATCTGGATTTCTTTTTAAAGGTTATGGTTTTAATAATTTAGTCACTTGTAAAATACCTTATTTATCCTTGCAGGTTGATGCATCTCTGAAGGACAGCATCTGTGATAGATTTGGAGGCTTGAACTTGAATTTACCCCCTGAGAGCAATAGGTCCAATGGCCCTGAAATTATTGATATGAATGTTCGGCCCATTGCGGACGGAGGCTTTCAGGAGCGTTCCAGCGCTTATGGTGTTAATGAACCAGTAAAGCCAGTGGTTAATGAACAGCCTAAAAAGGAGCAGGAGATGCATTTTCCTATAAATGATAACTTGCTGGTTGGCCATGGTGACTCAGCTTCAGCTCCTCCACCTGTTCTACCTGTTCCAGCTCCAGCTCCTCCATCTGTTCCACCTGTTCCAGCTCAACAGGCTCCCTCAACTGTGTCATATCCCATTATTGACCTTTCTGAAGTAGCAGTGGATGGCCCCCCGCAAGCACCACTTCATTTTACAGGTATGCCAACATCACCTGAAGAGATCAGTGATAAAGATGCTGTTGAGCTTACCCTCCTCAAGGAACTCGAGGAGATGGGTTTCAAGCAGGTTGATTTGAACAAGGAGATCTTGAGGATGAACGAGTATAACTTGGAGCAGTCTGTGGATGATCTCTGTGGTGTTGCTGAGTGGGACCCAATCCTTGAGGAGTTACAGGAGATGGTGAGTTCTCTATGTCAAAAGTCATAACTGTGATGAAGTGTTCCAGGACTAACTTGTTTTCCCAATTTGTTTTATTACCATTCTGCTTTAGTTTTCCTTTTTCACCATTCTGCCATTACTCCTGACTTGTGGTTGTTGCAGGGCTTCCATGACGAAGAAATGAACAAAAGGCTGCTCAAGAAGAACAATGGGAGTATCAAGCGTGTGGTCATGGATCTTCTCACTGGCGAGAAGGCTTAGTTGATTCAAGTAGTATATAAATGTTTTATCAATAAATGTCGAACTTGTTATCGATTGTTATGGTTTTAGATTTCCAGTATCTACGGCGATAGTTGTTGGAATCGGATCCGTCTTAAAACTTAGTAAATATAGTGATATTTAAATATTATGGTACAGTTGGTGTTTATCTCCTTCTTGTCTTTTTCTATGCCTAAGATATATATTAATGTTTATGGTCTCTAGTTTTGCTTGATTATTACCAGTACTACGGGTAATATTATTTAGTGTCTGGCTATAAATCTGGAGATGGTTCTTATTTCCTTTTTATCTTTGATGCCCTGCATCTACACGAGCAATAGCAGATAAAAATGTCTGAGAACAGTAGATTATACAATGAATATTTAAATTTTTATCAATATTTTAAGATAAGATAATATTTCAGTTTCAAATTCTTATAGAGTTTTATTTAGCAAAAATATTTCTTTTATTTTTTAATCAAGCTGTTAAAACGAGTTATTTACTCAAATTGAGTCATTCATTTATAAAAAAATTGAGTGAATTTACTCAGTAATTTCTTATTAAAAAATTCTCTTATTTAACAAAATTTCAATAAAATTTCAAAGAATTCGTTACTTCCTATTTTAAACATGTTAACTTGAATGAAATTTGAACAAAAACAATTTACTTAAAAGAATTTTTTTCTATAATTGTCAGTATATTACTAATAATTCAAACAAAAATAAAAATTTCTATGAACTTATCCTCATTGATTTCAATTCTGTTGAAATTACTCTTCTAAAAATTTCAAATGACATAATCTACTCGATCTTGTAAAATCAAAAATTAAAATGACATAACCTACTTAATCCTATAAAATTAAAAGAAATAAAAATATAAAAGACTTTAATCTTTCTTAAAAGTGAATTTTGAGATAAAATAATTTGAAAAACTTTATAAAATTCTCTTCTCATAACCTTGTAAACAAAGTTTCAATAAAGTTCAATTTATTC
>JAXCLQ010031737.1:0-13184 GCA_035584115.1 Cedrela odorata | reverse complement strand
ATTTATAAATTTTGGTCTCTTTTGGACAGAAATCAGACACGTCATGTCATTTTTGTGTTTTAGCACTAGTAATCTTTAATTACCAATCTGGGTTTTTATGTAAATTTCAATATGCTTTGTGCGTATAGAAGATAAATAAAGCACCGTTTTGTTGGAAATGGTAAGATTTCCACTGAATTACAGTTTTGACTGTCGCTAATGAAGCTGGCTTAAGCTCGTATACAGATTTGGGGCTCTTGACTGACAGTGTGGTGTCTGGTAGTGTTGCAGGTATCTTATTATGTTTATTATGTTCCCTTCAGATATAAAAACCAGACTGTTGCAATTAAAATTGTTCATAAAGGAGAGACTCCAGAGGAGATCGCCAAGAGAGAAGGACGTTTTGCAAGAGAGGTTGCAATGTTGTCTAGAGTTCAACATAAAAATTTAGTGAAGGTTGAACTCTCTTAGGATATTCGTCTTTCTTGTCTATTGTACATCGCAGTAGTTGCAAAATTTAGTAAGTGTATCATCGCATCTAACAAATGTTGAATTCTGGTGTGTTAACAGTTTATTGGTGCCTGTAAAGAGCCTGTAATGGTTATAGTTACTGAGCTCTTATTGGGGGGGACGTTGCGTAAATACTTGCTGAACATGCGGCCAAGGTGCTTAGACACACGTGTTGCAATTGGTTTTGCACTTGATATTTCTCGCGCAATGGAATGCCTGCATTCTCATGGAATCATACACCGTGATCTGAAACCTGGTAATCTTCTTATTTCCATCTTTACTTTTTTGAACTTTTAAGGTGTGAGAAGATAGATAGGGTTTAAAATATTGGAAGATCCTTATCTTATAAGAGGGCATTTTCTAGTCACATGGAGATCTTTGATGTGGGAATCTTGTACAAGTTATCATTGTTATATATCATCTGTCAACTGATTATCTCCATTATTGCGAGCATATTATGCTTGCATTTTATGTTAAGAGTTTATTTTTCGGACATTACAAATACTTAATTGCTCAACCATATATGGAGCTAATTTACTGCAGTCACCTTTAATTACCTGTACATCCCTGTCCCAACTTTTACCTTGTCTAATGGCTCACATGAAATTTTGCAAGATTTCTCAAATGGTTATTGGCTATTGAAGATTAACAGATGTCGTTTGTTTGTTATTGGTACAATCAGCTGATCATTTATTCAAGCATGAACAATTGTGATGGCTTATAGGTGTGGGTTAATAATATGTGGAAACTAATAATTATGGGTTAGCAGAAGATGGCGATACAGATTCAAATGGGTAGAGAAGCTCTTTGTTAGAAGAAGGAAATCCAATATGTGAATGGTTTGTATCTATTAACCAGACAAAAATTATGAGGGGAATTCAAAGAGCAAGTCGGTTACTTTGAGAAAAGAAGTTAAGTAGGAATGAATTTTGGGGCAAGTACTTGAAGGAGAACATGTTACATAAATGTCTTTGTGGTCAACGTAAATGTCTATTTAAATTGATTTTCCTTTGGAATAAGCATGAAATTTCAAGTACTTATGAGCTATTGCAGGCACAGAAAAGCTATTATGGCAAGATAAGTAGGTTTTTTGAATTTGAAGAGTAAACTCCCTTATATTCTCATTATATCTTACATTTGGTTTTTGTCATGCTTATCTGGACTTTCAGGCGGGGCATGCCTCACATGTTCATATGTTTCAACCTTTGCTCTCTGAAAATAAGCCATCAAAATGCCTCTTGTTGAAGGCATCAATGTAACTTGTTGAAAATTCAAGCGTGGTTCATGCTATGCTATAAAAATAAAACAAAAAATCAGGGGGTTTCTGGATTTTCATGATAATTGAATTTGATTTGTATCTCATGCAATTTCAATATAGGTATTGGCTTTGATATTCACTTTTGAGCCCGTGAAAGAAAATCAATTGCACTCAATTAAAAGCAGCAACAAATTCCTTGAACTAAATTTTCATGCCAAATGCAGTACTACCTCTTCAAGTGTTGGGTTTGGTTACTCAGATGAAATACTTGAGATATCAGATTGTAGAGATCATTGCTTGTAAAGATTGTAGTTATTCTTCGATAGGAGAAAGAAAACTTGGTTGTAGAACCAGAGACATCCTCACTTTCTTGTAAATGAAGAACAGGATAGCCTGACTCCCTGTTATGTATCCAAAAAATAAAAGTAAATGAAAAAGATTAAACAAAGCAAAATAAAAAGTTTTGTTTGTTTATTTGCTGCATTTAACACATGGGCTAAATACTTTATATTACTGCTTACAATTTACAGTTGTGCTTATTGTTTTCATTTCCTCTAAACCTGTATTGACATAGTTTGACTAGGATAAACATCTGGCAGAACACTTTGGTGCCCTGAAATGCATTTAGGTTGGTGCATCTATGAAAAGGGCCAGCATATGTGTTGGCTGAACAAGTTCTGCCAATAGTATTTGAATATTTATCCATTGAGTTCTCATTAAATATATATTGAATTAGTAAAATAGTTAAACTTTTATCATTTTTTATGCAGAAAACTTACTCTTGACAGCAGACTACAGAACAGTTAAACTAGCAGATTTCGGCTTAGCAAGAGAAGAGTCGTTAACAGAGATGATGACTGCTGAAACAGGGACATACCGTTGGATGGCGCCTGAGGTACTTTTTCTTTTAATATAAACTTCTCTGTCACTCTCTCTGCCCAACTGTCCTAACAACAATATATGTAATGAGCAATTGTACTGCTGTTTGGTGGCAGTTATACAGTACTGTTACGTTAAGGCAAGGAGAAAAGAAGCATTACAACCATAAAGTGGATGCCTATTCCTTTGCAATTGTGTTATGGGAGCTTTTGCATAACAAGCTGCCTTTTGAAGGAATGTCTAATCTCCAAGCAGCTTATGCAGCTGCTTTCAAAGTAATAGTCCCTTCCCTATTCATACAATTTTCATAGAGAGTAGCTGCTACTGGGTGTTTTTTTGTACTGCTAATGTAACTGATAGTTTGAGAGGGATTTTTCTGTTTCAGAACGTGAGGCCTAGTGCAGAAAACCTCCCTGAGGAATTGGCTATCATTCTAACTTCATGCTGGAAGGAGGACCCAAATGCTCGCCCTAATTTCAGTCAAATAATCCAAATGCTCCTTAATTATCTCTCTACAATTGCACCACCTGAACCGATGATTCCTCGTCGAATTTTCACTGCCAAGAACACCATCATACCACCGGAATCTCCTGGTACAAGCTCATTGATGGCAGTACGTGATTACTCTGGGGGAACTCCTACAGCAAAGAAGGAAAACAAGTCGAAAAGTTTCTTTTTCTGCTTCAACCTGTGTTATTAACCTTGTAGTCATAAAAGATATGACAACTTTTGTCCTTCTGGGGTTCAAAAGTAGCTGAAGAGAGCTCAGCAAACACTAGGGCTCTAGTTCAATGGATACGTCTTGATAACATCAAAAATATTTAATTTACTATCTTACATTTTAGTTAAAGCTAAACCAGATGAAAACATTGCACTTTATCAATCTGATGCGAAGACTGAATTTTCTCTCTTAGTAGGATTATATTTATAGTTTACAGTTTATCATCAACTGAAAGTTTGAAGTTGCCGTTGGCTGTGATGTTTGATTATAACTTGTAAAATGAAGGAAATTCAACTTCAATTCTTAGTAAGAAAATCGTAGGAAGAAATGAATGAAACTTAAGATAAGGGTGTTCCACTGCAATTCTGAAGATCACTTTGCTCAACGCATGCAAGAACCTGGTTCATGCCTCTGCTTTTGTATTATATTAATCATCTGAGACATCGTACACTTTCTTGATAACAGAAATTGGTTGGGGCGAAGTGGTTGATCGGTTGGATGATTATGGTTGTCATATCAAGGGAAAAATTATGGAAAAAATAATTAATTTGATTAGTTGGAGTGCATGTGATGTGATGTTATATACTTTCCTGAAGAGTGAATTTGATTTTGGATGAAATACAATTAGTGCCTAAGATGTTCACGAATCAGGAGACAAGGAATTTACTGACAATTACCTTTTATCGGTTCTTTTAAAGTTAAATATTGGGATTAGGCCCCTGGAAACCACAGCTTCTCATGTGTTATTAGAAGGCTTGACCATCTGTGTGTGAACAACTGAACATATACACAAAGATTTAACAATTGCTCCTTTCAATAACAATTATTAAATTGCTACTCCACAAGTGCTGGCTTTGTGCAAACTAACTTAAATCTGTTGATTCGTGTTCCAAAATGGTTAAGGCAGCAGGTACAGTTGAAATACATTTCCACAACGTGGTAGAATTCCAATTTAGGTTAAGGGTGTTTCACAGATCAGATTGACAGATAGAATCAACTTCATCAAAATGAAAACTAGTCTGATCACTAACCACTGAATTAATTTTTTGAATGCCTAAATGAATTCTTACTTTTATTCCCAGAATAGATACCTGAAAAATGTGTCTACCCTCATTTTCTTTGTTTTGTGTACAAAATAATATAACCGTAAGCCCTCTCATATAGTGGTAAATTAATCAAGAGTTTACCAGTAGTCATTGCAGGAACAAGATCCCTCTTTAAAATGATGAAAGTGAGTCCGATCCCTTACTACAATTTCTCTACTAAAAACCTTTGATATTATATTTGTTGCAATGTGGCAATCCGTACACACTCTAAGATTCTTTGAAATTCTAAGCGTAGTTCCAGGAGATGTTCTGGTAAGATCAAAGGCAATGGTCAATTTCTCACTGTGGTGAGCTACTGAAGCTTCCTCATCATCTTCCTCAGCATCTAGTCTTGCATCTGGCGTGTTAGACCTGTAGCCAGCTGATTTGATCCTTCTCATAATGTTTTTCAGTTCTATCATAAACCTCCTTAGAATGTGGACACACACTGTCTTCGGAAAAAAACTCATCTCTCCATCCAGTTCAATCAAACTGCAACCAGTTGTCTTCTTGACTTCCTTCTCTCTCATCTCGTTCCTAACCGTTAAAGCATCCACCCATCTACCCACTGATGCATAAATATTTGAGAGAAGAATGTAATCTCCACTATGCATCAGTTCCAATCTAACTAGGTTCTTCCAATGTACTTCCCCAACTTCAATGTTTTTATGTGCTCTGCACGGAACCAATAATGTTCTCCATATGACAGAATTGGGTGGGATGGGCATGTTCTTTATGAACTGATATGCCTCTTCAATTAACCCAGCCCGGCCAACAATGTCCACCATGCAACTATAGTGCTCCATACTTGGTTCAATACCAAACACTCTGCTCATACTGGCGAAAAATTCCCAACCTTAATCAACCATCCCCACATGATTACAGGCTGAAAGGACACCAATGAAAGTCACATCATTTGGTTCGATAATCTTTTCCAACATCAAATGATAAAACTCAAGAGCCCTTTTTCCTTGTCCATTATTGGCAAGGCCTTGAATTAACACAGTCCAAGAAAACACATTCTTCAAAGGCATCTTCTTAAACACTTCAATTGCACTCTCTATCTGCCCACACTTGGCAAAAAAATCCATTAGTGCAGTTCCAAGGGTAACAGTAAGCTCCGGCCTCTTCTTCTTTACATACGAGTGAACCCATTTAGCAGTTTCTAAGGCTCTAAGAACAGCAAACCAAGAAAGTACACTGACCATAGTGATCTCATTAGGCTCCACATTTGCCATTTGCATATCATAAAAAACATCAAGTGCTTCCTTACACCGCGTTGCTTGGCTATAACCCGATATCATGGCACTCCTTGCAACTACATCTCTTCTATCCATTTGTTCAAACAATCTCCTTGCCTTATCAACATGACCACACTTTGTACACATGTCAAAAACTGCTGTCATTAACTTAACACTCTTGTTCAGTCCATTTGCTTCAATATGCTCGCTAATCCTCTCTCCTAACTCTTCATCAGCAAGTCTCCTACATGCCGCCAAAACAATAATCAAGGTGACAAACCGATCAGTCAAATGGGGCAATTCATTAAACAACTGCACAATTTCGTTCCAACACTCACTCTTGACATTCCCGAAAACATTGAATTCCAGGCAAAAACATCCCTAGTAGACGCTCCATCAAACACCTTACGTGCGATCTCATTTTCCCACGTTTTCCACACATATGAATCAAATTATTGCAAACTAACTCCATACATCCAACGCTAGATTTCAAAATCTGGCCATGAATCTGTTCACCTTCTTTCAATGCTCTTATTCTAGAGCAAGTTTTTAACGTACAAGCAAAAGTGAAATGATCAGGGTGTACAGAGATTTCATGCATTGTTTTGTTTAAAATCATGGCTTCTTGAGGAGAATGCTTTAGTATGAAGGCTCTAATCATGATATTACAAGCTGATGAACCGGGTTCGTTGATTTTGTGGAATATTGAGAGTGCATAGACCATGGAGGATGCAGGAAGGAGTATGGCCGCGGATTCGAGTAGGTTTTCTGTTATTCTAGGGTTGAGATGGAGGCGGGTTTTGATTAAGTGGGCATGGATTTGGTTCAAGTCTTTGGTGGTCTTGCATTGTTGTAAGATTACGGATTTAGGGTTTTCTGGGAAGTGGTAGTTACGGCGGTTGTTGTTTGGGCGGGAAAATGATGTAGAGTTAAGATCATTTTGTTTCTGAAGGTAATTGTCTATAACTAGACTTGCTACCAAATGAAAGGAAGCCAAGTGGGCGCGTTTCTGTTACTCATAAATAATATTACTTTAATTACATAACCGCTTTTCTTTTCTTTGTATTTCATTTGATTTTTCATCTTCCACTTTCTGGAATATCCTACATGTGTTTGTTCTTACGCTCTTACAGCCGTGCATTCTCGGAATCTCTTGAAAAAAGTAGAGAGAAAGTGTTACATTTTCGGAGATTCGGCCCTACTGCAGGACCTGGATATGACCAAAAATCTGATGCTGTAAGATAAGGAAACGACTCTCTGTTTGGTGAAAATTAAATGATCAAGGTTACCCTAACATGATTCAATCAGTGAGGTTCAGTTTCGGAAAAATGAATCTGATTGATATCAGATACCGAAGTTTTCACCAGTGCTTGTTTCCAGGGATATCTCCCTGACAGCTACTCTGTGAAATGGTGTCTCCTTTTATAAATTATAACCAGCCAAACTTGAGAGCTGATGCTATGAAGCATGCGTCAGCAGGTATATTAATCGCAAAGGTGACTCACAGTCTTTCCTTTTTTAAAGATCTTTGGACAGCTAGTGTGATCAGATTGTCTTTCAGACATTATTAGCGTCCAAACTGTTGCAATTTACATCTTGATCTTACATTAAGCACATAAATACTGATCTTATCAGTCATTATTTATTCTGATGAGAAAACTGATTCCAAGATCCATGATCATGATTGTCACTCTTCTTTCTTTAAAGAATCATATTCCTACTGGCCAATTTGCGGCTGAATTATTGTTTGATATTGACAAAAGATAAAGAATTAGATTCACCCATTATCGTTTTGCAATAAAGAAAAGTAAGATACTTTATGCGTCTATAAAATGCAGCTTCAATCGCTTGCTTTTAACTTGTAGTTGTGAAGGAACCGAACAAATAAAATGCAGAGGAGCTATGGCTATGCTCCCAATCAGCCGCAGTATGGTTGGAACACAACGTCCCAAGATTACCATGCTCACATATCAAAAATGCAGAGAATGCCCACCGTTCTCAATGAGGTTCCCCACTACCCTAGTGTGCACAAGGTCTTCAACAATAAGTACAATTATGGAGACGAACAAGAGACTCAACAAGAACAGCCCCAGAAGAAATCTCCCCCAAAGGCTCAAAAGAAGGTTCAAATGAATGAGCATGTTGAAGTTGTTGAAAGTTCAAATAATGATGAGAACTGTGGAGTTCAAGAAGAAAGCGTTGACAATGAAGCTGATGGATTCATCATGAGGAAGCGCAGGGGATTTGAACTCTGCAAATGGAAAACCTTCAAAGTGCCTTAGGATTTCTTAAAAGCATGTTGGTCAGGGTTGACTGACAGGAAAATTAAGCACCGAATTTGAGTCTTACCTGTAGTATTTAACAAAATAAATGGCTCGTCTTAGCATAGCTTGTATTAATACTGTTTATGCTGCTTATTGGGTGGCATGCTTGTTAAGCATGCAGTTCACGTACTGGATATGTAAGTGTGAAAAAAAGAAAAACAAAGGACTTTGATATAGTTTTCTGATTCTAACGAGTGTGTAATTTTTCTTGTGTATGTCAAAACAATAGTATATAATAATCATTCATCATGCTTGTAATTAGTTTTAGTATGGGAAAGCTCATAGACTAGCATGCTGTAATATAAACCTTTCGACAAAGAAACAGTTCAACTGGGATATCGAATGCACACAGAACAAGAAGTTCATGTTTTAGGACGAGTGTAGTTAAATTAAATATATAAGATGTTTGCTTCGGAGAACTTTTTTTATGCTCACTTAAACTGTAATTAACTGTATATAGAACTTCAGTCAAGTACGATAAAAACAGAAGTCAACCAATTACCCAGCTGCAACATTGCTAATATTCGGTTCAAAGCTTGTTCATTCTGTGAGGGAACATGTACCCTTGATTTCAGCTTTAAATAAAATGCCAACAAAATGCCTACCTTATGAATCTGTCGCAACACTGCTTGTTAAAGTTTTACAGTGAGCAGATTGTATCAAACTTGATGACTCAAGATAAACAAAACCTCGTCGGATCTCGAATATTGGCATTTTCAGATTAAAATTGTGGTTCAAAATGCTGCAATGAGCTCTTTTGGCCCCCGAACCACCTATGCAAAAATTCAGTGGGAATAGTTCATATCCATCATTATATGCTAACTGCTATATTAATTTCAGAGGGTAGTGCAAGGTACTTCATACTTCATAAGGGAAAATCTTGGATAGCTAGTGTTACCAGATAATTTGGTTCCTTCCAATCATATATCGTATACTTATCTTAATTTATCTTCTTCCACCCTATTAAGTATGGATTTTACTTTCAACGATGGTAAACAAATTTTAAGATTCCATTATTTCACACCACAATGATGTCAGTTTACAAAAACTCTTTTTGCATTCCCTTTATATTATTCCTGATATTGATTGAATTGAAAAAAGATAAGAGAACTAGATGCAAGTGCAACCATAGCTTTAAAGAATAAAAGAGAAAAAGATATTGGCTTACAGAACACATGCAGGTTAGATGAGCATTTTAGCAAGTGGTTGTGAACAAATATAACAGATGTACAAAGATGCTATCTCCCATGAAAGTTTGCCGTGGGTGCAACCAAAACTCTTTGTGTTTCTTCAATTTTCCTTGCAGTTAAAACCATAAATTGATGCTATTAAGGAAATATAAATTTTCTTACTTGTGGGTGCATAAACGTGTAACTGTGTGACTGACAACCCTTCAATTTGGAGGGAAAATGTTATGGGCAACCTGAAAATGAAACCAACATAGACAAAAGTAATCTAGTGAGGTTGCACAAATAAATCAAAATTGCGTATCATTATCTCCAGTAACTTCACCCTCATTAATTCTCCTCGAAGAAGACAAACGATTAAACAAATTTCTAAGGCCATTCTTACTCTCCCTGCGCTGCCTATGTACCCAACCAGGATCATCTATCCCGGAAAACGGATTATCCAACGCTAGCCCTGCCTCTAACTTCTTGGATACAGTCACAATTTCGTACGAGTCCCAAAGTGATTGCCTGAAATCCCAATTTGCAGTAGCTATTTCCTTAACTGATGACTTGTTCATAGCTTCTATCTTGAATCTCGATGGCTGGCTCTTGAAATTTTGTCGATGTGCATCGAACTCATTGGTTGACCGAGAGCTGCAGGAATGGCCATACCAGGCTTGTGCCACAGCCTTGAGGATTTCAAGTTGTTGCTGATGATCATCTTGAACTTGAAGCTCTAGCTTATTCTTCATGCTCTTTTTCTCCAGGAAAGTTGTGTTGAGGCCATGTTGATATCTTAGGCAAATTAGAGCCTCACGTTCTTGTTATGCATTGCTATTTGGATAGGTTCTGTATACGATAAAGAATATTTTGCTTGTTATCTTAAACTTTTCAATTATATTATGCGGACGTGAATTATTTTCTAGCTCATACGTACGGACGGAGCTCTCTTGCGACCATACTAACTACGAACTTCTACTATAGCACAAAATCACTAACAATTAATAAATATGTTTATTATTACTCAACAAAATGTTGTAACCTGAAAGTGGGATTAACATAGACGAGACCAAAGATTAATTACACTAATCAAAATTGAGTATCTTCATCTCCAGGAAGATAAGCAGTTAAACAAATTTTTAAAACTCTTCTTATTATGGACCCGATTGACCATTATTCATCAGGAAATCTGGCATTTTCTACAAATTTGAATTGAACCCCACATTGTTGACTGGCAACCAAATCAACCCAACCAATCATATAACTGCAGTATTATTATTTTGCAATTATCAATCATAAAAACTTTCAGTCTTTTCTACGAAGCTATTGCTTCTTTGATATTTTAAGTTTCTACTTTTGTCAATCTTGATAGAGCTTTGCCTACAATATTCAAGAAATGGTTGAGGAAGAAATATTCTGGTATATGTTTTGGATTAGGATTATGTCATGGTTTTTTCTATTCTTGTTTTTAAGTATTTAGTGACGAAGGATTCAGATTATAAGTTAATATTTAATTTAATTATTTTTATTTTTATCTTTTAATTTTTTACTCTTACACATTAATACAGTAAAATGTGGAGTTAATTGGTAAATTTTATTAACTTGTAATCCGAGTCCTTCATTATTAATTATGTATGTGTCATTAAATATTTAAAAGATAAAGATAGAAAAAAATCAAAAAAGAATACTAATTCATGTGTTGTATATCGAGATGTTATTATCATCTTTGTTTCTCCTAATTTATACATTTTCTTAAATACGATGATACTAAATTACTAATTTAGATTTAGTTGAGACTTGGAAGCATTATATTGCCGAATATGATATTTGTCCAAACAATACTCAGTAGTCATGAAATATCGATAAATAAGTATTCATAATTGCTTAATAAACCACAATGTTATACAAGTAATACTTTTTATTGTAATAATTTGAAGTGATTTTAGTAAATTAAATTATAGTTATAAAATTATTAATAAATACATACATTTTTTAAAAAACTAAAATTGGAAAAGGTTGCTAGTTCATTCATAATTTACTAACTAACTATTGTTTGTCCATTTTAACAAGCTTCATAATTCTAGTGTAAATTCTCATTACGGTTTAGTAAATCCTCTTATATATGATTAGTAAGAATTGCATTACTAATCATATATAAGAGTAGTGATGTTAACAAACAGTGGAGTTTTTCAGTCAAGGAGTTCCAAGGTGGTTAGATTAGATGTACATCACATTAATGCACAAAACGTGCAACTAAATAATCCATTGGGAAAGACATGTTATTTAAATAATAAGTACTTAATTTAAATGTCAAGTACATACTTACATATTGGTAGTAATAAATTAGAGAGTTTTAGATTCAACAATCTTATCATATTATTATGCTCATATAGTAAGAGTTAGGATGATAATATCTTATCATATTATTATGCTCATGTAGTAAGAGTTAGGATGGTAATTCATATTATTATGCTCATGTAGTAAGAGTTAGGATGGTAATTCATATTATCGTATTGTGTCAAATAAAAACTAATATGAATTTGATTTATTTATTAATCGTATAAAAAAGTCAAATACAAATACGATTAGTTTATTAAACGGATAATTCAAATATGATTAGTTTATAAACAAGTAATTCGAATACGATCTATTTAGACATGATTAATAAACAAATAATAAATAAATTAAGATGATATTTTTATTTATTTATGACATGAATTTGATTATAATTCATTTATGATCTGTTTATTCATTTATAATTCGTATTTTAAACAAATAAATGAATACAATAATTTTTATATTAATACGAAATAATTATTAATTGAATGACACGAATATAATCTATTTATTATTCTTACCAAATTTTTTAAATTTAAATCTATGTATTTATTTTGAATTTATATCGTGATTCATATTATCATATCATCTCTGATTATAAGAAAAATTAATAAGTTAGTGATAAATAAGCAATCATAGCATAAAATAATTAAATAATATTTTATTTTTTTATCACCGACTTATAAGAATTTCTCGCTTCTATGTCATATCATTAGTGAAACTACTTTACCTAAAATTATTCTTGAAAAAACTAGCATTAACACATCATTGCACAACAAAACAACACTAGTTGCCCGATCGAGCAAAGTTTAAAACGGCGTCCGTTGGTCACATTAAACTTCATCTTCCGCCACACCCACAAATGGCGGCCACCGTCGCCTTCAAAGGATCCACATCATACATTTTCACCACCAAGTCTTCGGCACCAGTTTCCCGGCGGCTTATACTTCCTTTTTCGTATAATCAGTTCACAAAGCCCACTCTCCACCGTTCTTTCCACGTTGCAAATTCTCTTCCCGCACCCACAACTGTATTAACCCAACAAATAGATTTTCCCACACGATTGGTCCCCAATGAGCTTCGTTCAGGTGCTGACATTATCCTCGAAGCCCCAGAACGCCAAGGTGTCACCACCGTCTTTGCCTATCCTGGTGGCGCGTCAGTGGAGATCCACCAATCTCTCACCCGTTCCAACATCATCCGTAACATTCTCCCTCGACATGAACAAGGCGGTATCTTTGCCGCCGAGGGCCATGCCCACCCTTCCGGAAAACCTGGAGTCTGTGTTGCTACTTATAATACCCACTATATAATATATTATATTTATAGAGTGTAAATGTATAATTTTAAAAATAATAAGTATTTTTTTAATAACTTATATATATGGACAATAATATCAAGAATGATATATATGAAGGATCTGGTTGATTTTTTTTATTAGGTCAACAAAACTTACGTATAAATTCACCATTTTATTCTAACCTAGCAATCTTCTTCACAAATTAAGAGATAGAGAAAGTGAAATTGAAGATAACCTTTACCGTTCAAAAGGTTAGTATTATTGAATAAATATTATTGATATAAATATGATGTCTAGAAATAGAAATTTTGTGGTAAACTATGTATATTTTATAAATTTTTTATTCAAAACGTATTTGTTTCTATGAATTTCTTCAATTTC
>JAXCLQ010031716.1:76517-91348 GCA_035584115.1 Cedrela odorata | reverse complement strand
GTATAAGTGGCGGCATTCCTGGTCTTGGTATTCCCGGTGGTGGTATAAGTGGCGGTATTCCTGGTTTGGGTATTGGCGGTTGTGGCAGCGGCGGTATTAATAGCGGCATTCCTGGTCTTGGTATTGGTGGCGGCGGCAGTGGAGGTATAAATGGTGGAGTTCCTAGTTTTGGTTTGAGTGGTGGTGGTGGTGGTGTAGCACCTGGATTGGCTGGTAACATTTCGGTTCCAGGGCTTGGTGGAGTTATTTGTGGTTCTATTGGTGGTAGTGTTGGTGGTGACTCTGGTTCTGGAACTGGTGGTGAAAATTGTGAGCACAGTGCAAGCAGTGGTGGTTGTGGAGGCGGCGGCGGCGAAGGCATTGGGTCTGCTGGAGTCGGCAGAATTGGCAGTGGACCTGGAATAGGAGGTGGAACTGGCGGGGCCGGTGTTGGCGGTGGTGGCATTGGTGTTGGGTCAGGTATTGGAACAGGCAGTGGAACTGGTGGAGCGCCGGAATTGGTGGTGGACCTGGAATAGGAAGTGGGGCTGGCGGTGGTGGCCTTGGGGTTGGGTCAGGTATTGGAACTGGCGGTGGGACAGGTGGAGGTGAGGCCTGGGGGCTGCCGCCAGATTGGTTAGGCGAACCTCTATATTTAGTTTGTAACATTAGGCATCTGTTATGCTTACTTCGGAATAAAACATCCAGAACTTTTAATCAGTTTCAGTTTAAAAGTTCTTTCATTCGATTATGGTAATGATTAATTGTAATTAACACATAACCAAAAATATGCATGCCAGCCATGAAAAACAAACAACATAAACTTGCGCCGGTGCCGGTGCCGGTGCCGGTGATACAGAACACTGCATTACAGAAGAGATGCATCACTTACTATTATTCTGCCTCAACGGCAGTGACATCTGCCCAATTCGCAGCACTACCAGTGCGTGGAATGCTGTGGAGTCGTGTGTACAAATCCACCTGGAAACTTACTACACAAGTTTCTCCATCATCGTCTTCACGCACAATTGCTCTAACCTTCTGAAGTGGATGATCAAAGCTCAGCAACCCACTTCCATTCATAAAAATACAACCTGTGAATTAACAGAGTAATTAAAACAACTCTTCAGCGTCTCATTGTTATGCTCTTCTGAAACTGAAAACACAAAACGGAAACTAGATTCTTTCAATGACTAACCGGATGGAAAAGGAGCACAAGATTTTCCACAAGCCTCTTTCATGAGTTTGGAATCATTGGAGCATACGAAGGACCCATCTCCAGCCATTCCCCATTTCAGATCAACGCTGCCGTCGCGGTCCTAACATCGTTTACAGTAATGTCAACACTGACAATGTCACACACACAAGCTAATTACAAAACATTAATGTTAGGACCAGGCTGCAAAAAAGTGATAATTCTGTCACTAGGACATTGAACTTACCCTTGCTGCAAAAAGGATATGAGATTTGGCATCAAAGAGAATGAATGCAAATTTTCCTTGGAGATCTTTGATGACTTGATCAGGTGGGTATGGTGCTCGATCCCTTAAAGTTTTATAAGCTTCGATCATAACCATTGATTCTGTTGCGTGTCTTGAAAGGCCATAATGTCTCCTAAGTTCACAAATGTTCTCCAGAGTCCCGATGAACATGCAGAAAATGTCATCCATGACAACTATACACCTGATACATTTCAATCAAACAAATTAATTCAAGCACTTCACTTTCCTTCCTAGTCATGATACACCAAAGAAAGAGAGACTGCAATACCGTGGATGCATTGGACTTTCATCTTCATGTGACAAAGCCATGAAATTCCCATTTGAAAGGTTACACAGTAGGGACTCCGGCCACAAGGACTGGAAAATCTCAGCAATTTCATGCCGGCTTTTCAAGTTTTCCGACCCAGTAGAAGGAAGATTCAATTCCTGAGGTGGTTTTCCGATTGATTTCTCAAAAACTGCTAACATTCTTCCTGCAAAATATAAAGAATGCTCGAGAGCTAACTTGTGCTAAGGCCAGACTACAGAGCTGGTTAATATATATCCTTTGGAACAAAAAATGGTGTAAGATTATCTTCAATTGCATTGTAACTGAAAGAGTAATGAATTTAGCAAGCATAGGAGAGGCTTGCGTGAGGATTATGCATGTGGCAGCTATAATGGTTTGTATTTGTTATACGTGTATAACATGGAGTTTAGGCAGGCTTAACATACAGACACGGTCACACTGGCATAGGAATAATGCCAAGAAGTTTTAACTTATCCATCAAGTGGGTTGACAAGTCACATGGAGTTTTCCAATAAAATTGAGATATATGATTAACTTTTCCGAAAAAAAAAATCAAAACTTACTTCTAGATGGATGATTATGCATGTGAGCTCGGTTATCCTACATCTAGCATGTATGTAGCTTCAGCTACATCAGCTCCACATTCTTGAGTTCAAATACCTTGTCTGTAAAGCTTTCAAAATTAAATACAGGGACCGTAGTTGTAAACATAGTTTAAATGATTTGTGTTAATTTAACCCATTTATATACGCATCAAAATTGAGCGAGTCAAAGAATTGCAAAGAACCAACGTATTAAACATAATAAGATGAGAAGAAGGTCACAGTTAATTTGCAAATAAGACCAGAAGTGAGACTCATAGTGGGATTTTTTCACTTGATATAAGCAACTGTACAACCATAATTCATAGGACTTTCCTGTTCATACTTAGCTACACGCGGATGATTACACAATATCTCCAGTGCACGCTCCTTAACAACTCCAGTGCCCATCCCATGAATAATGAAGAGGACTGAACGAGACTCCCTACCGGAGATGGCCATATCAAGCAGGTGAGCAGCTTCTTCCACTCGCATACCACGTAAATCCACAGTGTTCTTAGATGTTTGAACACGTGGGCTGTAAGAAGTCTCTTCATTGTTGCTTCCTGTGAAATGAGCCTGGAACTCTTCACTCCGGTATCCCTAAGATAAGTATCAATATAAATAATCAGATTCAGCATTCCTGGACAGAGAAAAAAAGAACTTACCAAACACTGGCTGAAAATGAAACCATCCAAAGAAATGTTTCACAATACTAGTATGCTAGTTAAAGCCTATGACAGGATATCTCAAGTAAATGGAAGGGGTCTGCATCTACTAAATCCATGGAGATTATGAATTTACCAGAGGCAGAGGGAGAGAGAATGGGAAATGCTATGGAGATTCAATGATGTCCAAGGAGAAAGGGAGAAAGGGGGTTGGAAGAAAACAATGCTATGGAGATTCAATGGTACCCTGTATGTTGTATGAATTTACCATAATTCTGATGCTGAAAAACTATAGAAGATCAACTAAAAACAAAGTGTGGAACATACAGTGCAATTAGACAAACAATGTGAATGGAGGAAAATGTCTTAGACAGCAAGGGTCTTGGCAGCATTCCGAAAAATTGTTATGCATGACTACAATAATCTGTTCATAATGACATGAAGTTATCATCTTGAAGAATATGAAAGGGGTGGGAACCCGTGATGTAAGAAACGAACATGTAAATATATAGGAAGAATGAATTCATTTTAAAATTTGGGGAGCTTCCAATCTGGCAAACCTTTGGCCTAATGCCTCTCCTTGGTAAGTGAATCCTTGCATGCGCAACAGAAATGAAGTCCTTTGATTCATGCTTGGTGTACACAATAGCACAGAAACAAAATAATCAACCAAGAAAATGTCTAAACTCCAGAGAACTACAAGTACATACCTGCTTTTTCAAATGTGGGGCAGAATTAGCTGCATTGTTTCTTCTGCTACTTGGAATAGCCTTAACACTGTTTTTCTTCACACGAACCCTTATTTTACCATATTGGACTAAGACAGTCCCATCATCTCCTGATGCTTCAACTACAGTAGCCAACTTATCACCCAAACCCTTTACGTGGACTTGCTCCCCAAATTGGGGTGTAAACGAACCGGTATTTGTTTCAATGATAGAAAAATCATCAACAGGCCGGTGAGCTTCAACAATTGATGCAATTGCAGATTCAGATTCCTTAATCAGAGAATTAAACTGATCAGCACCGACAGTTCTGATTCGGTTTTCAAACTCCTGTACCACTGCTTCCATCTGAAACTTTGCTGCATTTAATTCTTGTTGAACTTGTTGTGTTTCCTTTGCCTTGAGAGCTGCCTCGCGTCTACCCAGATCTTTTGCCTCCTCTTGAATCTTCAACCATGAAATTAGAGGGATGGGAAAGTGGATAAATATCCTTAAATAGCCATAATTTTCATTTAAAAAATGTTTAACACTCAAAATCAAAAGATTCAAAGACACAAAAGGTATAGAAAACTAACAAAGGCTGTATTTTACTACATAATGTATGGCCCAGCTTCATTAACCTCCATCTAATTTCCAAAATCATCTATCACAAAAGTAGAACAAAAATGTACTCCTAGTTTTGCAGGTAATCTAATTTGGGCACCACATTGAAATCCACTTTTGACCAAGTAGAAGGGAAGTTACAGCAAATTGATAACAGTATGTATTAATGGAACTAAAAGTTGGTTCCCGGATACAAGTTACAGCAAATTGATAACAGTATGTATTAATGGAACTAAAAGTTGGTTCCCGGATACAATCACTTAAGCCCAAAAATAAATGTGGGGGGTTGGCACAGCTGCTCACCTGGCTTTTGACCATCAAACCTAACTGTTGGCGGATCCTATAATTAATCCTAGGGATGTGGGCTTCAACCACAAAATTCGAATAAAGCTTTGTTATAGTTAGCTATAATATAGATATTGTTACTAAAGATAGAAATGTATCTCAGCATGTATTTTTTTTTTTTTTCTGATCCTATTATCCTGTATATAGTTCCTAGATTAATGGGTAGGATACCTATAAATATAATACCATTAGATGAAGATGAATACAAGTGTTTTTCACCATCAGATTGTACACTAATATGAGAAGAGGCAAGCCCAATTCCCCGTGGGGCAGTGAGTGACTCCAAGTAAATTGGCATTTTGAGTTCTCCCACCCAGCTTATTCTATGAAAGTTCAAGTTTTATTTCCAATGCCCAGAACCTAATGAAACCACATTGGAGTTTCAGACTAATCTAACCACATTATACAATAGAGAAGCAGCATGGAATAATTGGCAACAAAGAAATAAAAAGCATGTTGTGCAAGACTAAAAATAACATAGAAAGTATACCTCATGGTAAAGATCCATAATTTCTGCATGAAGAGACGCAGCTCTCCTCACCTGACTTTCCAATTTTCTTCTTTCCTCCACTAAGGACTGATATAGCTGACCCTTCCATTGTTGCTGCTCTTCTGGCCTTAACCTCTCCACCAACTTCTGTGCACGTTGAATTATATTTCTATCAAAACCAATTGATTTAGCAATACTCAATGCATTTGAATCACCACTATTTCCCCACAGAATGCGATAGGTAGGTTGTAAAGTTTCCAGTGAAAATTCCACGGCTGCATTTTCGAACCGAGTATCCTTATCTTTTAGACTACTTAAATCAGCATAATGAGTAGTAACAACAGCTAAACCAACACGATCTCTGAGATACTGCAAGATGCTGGTGGCAAGAGCCAAACCTTCTGAAGGATCAGTACCACTACCAATTTCATCAATGAGGACAAGTGATTCTCTCGAAACAACTTCCAAGATTTCAATAATCCTTGATATGTGCCCACTGAAAGTTGAGAGATTTTGTTCAAGAGACTTCAATAGAAAATCGAGAGTCAGAACAAAATAGAACAACTAAAAGAATTAAGAATTTATCTGTCATAAAAAGGCAGACTACTACCTGGTGATCCCCAATATCAGCTAGAACAAGATCAAACCACGGAACCCTTGGGTTGTTCTTAGCAGGCAAATACATACCAGCTTTTGACATAAGAGATGCCAGGCCCAGAGTTTTCATGGAAGCAGTTTTCCCTCCAGTATTAGGTCCAGAGATCACAACCACTCTGGTTCCACTTTCAACTTTTATGTCTATTGGTATGGGAAAATCAGAAACACCTTTTGACAAACTTCCAGTAGTCCTTACACCATTTGCCACATCCAATTTGGCTGGACTAGAGTTAGATGGAGCAACTGACAAACTTCTTAAAGAGGACCCAAGAAGCAACGGATGTTGTATACCTTCAATGTTTACAGATAATGAACAATCCTTTGTACTGGAATTAAAGCCCTCATGGTTCTGGGAACTTAAAATTGGACAGACACCATCCATCCACTGAGCATAACCAGCTCTTGCAAAAGCAAGATCAACTTCTAGAACTCTATCCATCAAATACTTTATCTCTATTTCTGATGTTGCTATTTCTGATGTAAGCAAGCTCAGAATGGCCGTTTCCTCAGCTTTCTCAGAGTTTGAGAGCCTCACTTCCATATTGTTCAACTCCACTGCCTCTTTGGGTTCCATGAAATATGTTGCACCAGAACTACTAACATTCAGAATTATGCCATCTGGAAGTAAATATTTATGAGAAGCCCTAATACCCACACACATCCTAGACCGGCGCTTGGTTATCCAAGGTTTGTCAATGCCCCCAGCCTGGAAAATTCGAGTAGCTTCTTCCTTCAACAGATCATCCAGATTTTCCATGTTCCTCTTCCTTTCTGCCCTAATTATCTCCAAATCCTCACTCGCTCTATCAAGGATAATCGAAAGGTTGCAATCTATACAAAATCCTATTTTTTGCTGCAACTCCATCTGGAATTTGCAACTCTTGAGTAGTTCAAGCAAGGGAGAGAACCTGTTCGAATGTACAATAAAATAAATGAGACTCTATGAAACTGGTCTCCGTTACCAAATTGAAATTTCATGCAGTCAGGCTCTGATTCTAGTTTCCGGAAGAAAAAGAATACCTTTCCACGGATGCATCAAATGAAATTACTTACAGAGAAAATCATCTTAAAAACCTCAAATTCCAAGAGGCCTAAAGAATAAAAATTAATCGCTATCAAATTGAAAAATGTTCAATTAAAAAGCTTGTCTACTGGAATGATTCATATTTATCCACCAACAAAACGATTACCTACAATTCTTTACCTAAGAATTTTGATTACCACAGTCTTGCTCCAACATTACTTTAAACACAGTACATTAAACATAAACAGCTGACATTACAAAGCCGATACACATCTTAGATCATCTAATAACCTCTCAGTTCAAGCTATAAACTTTACAGTAATTAACAAAATATTAACAAAATGCAACAAAAACTAATAATACCTCCCCGGAGAATCTCCATCCTCACACGTCGCCGTTAGCTTCTCCCACACGTTACTAACTGTTCTTAGCGTCCTTCGAACAGCACAAATCTCGCTCAGCGAAAGCAACTGACCCGAGACAGCCGAATTTAAAATCTCCGAGATATCTTCAATTTTCGATAAATCCAACGGCTGAGATTGCATCATTGCCAGAGCGGCGGAGGTCTGATTGAGAAGCGTCTGGCTCTCCTCTAGGGATTGGCCGAAAGGGATTTGGGCCTTTCGGGCGACGGTGAGGCCCATGGAAGTTTGTGTGAAGGAGGAGAGCTGGTGGCAGAGTGTGGGCCATTCTAAGCTTTTCAAGGTTTCTTGTTGGACAGATTCGGAGAGGCTGAGTTTTGATGAGTTTGCGACGGAGAGAACGGCGGGTTTGCGGATGAGGCGGTGGTGGTGGAAGAAGAACAAAGGATTTTGGAGGGAGAGAAAATGATTGGAGAGTTGCATTTGAGGAGTAAAGGAGAATGCTTCGTGCGGTTTTACTCTTTGAGTTTCTGTTATCCATTTCATATGTTAACTGAATAAAGCCCGCTTGGGATGACGTGGCATCATCCGAGTGGGACGGGTGGATAGATTTGAACCCGAACCGTTTGGATCGATTCGATCGATTTAAAAAAATTAAACTTATAAGTATGGTTAGACTTTTTATTTGAATTTAAACCAAATCAAAAAATTAAACTACTTCAATATATTTTTATTTTTTATTTTTTATTTTAATATTAAGTATTTTATTTATATTTAATTAATATACAATTTTAAAAATTAAATAAAAGGTTAATAAAATTAGAAATAATTTTAATTTTTAAATTTAGATTTAATAAAATAAAATTTTAATTTTAATTTTTAAAATCAAGTCTTTTAAATCAAATCAACATTTTATCGATTTAGTTAATTCAATTTATCATTTAAATTCATTTTGGATATAGTTAGTCTAACGAAAATAAAAAATTTTGAATTTGTTGATGCAGCAAAATTTTTTTAAAAATTTTGTACATCAAATATAATCTTCTTTACTTACTCGATCGTTGTTTTAGTTGAGATCATAGAAAAATCTAAAAAGTAAAAGTTGGTGGTTTGATGAAAATTTTTCAAAGCTAAGTTATGATTTTATTTTTTGGTGTTTTAGAAAAAAAATAACAACAACAAAAACTTATGTAAAGTTATAATATGTGTTCTGATGTGCATACTTTGTTATCTTTGGTTATTTTTATAGGTTACTCTCTCGTATCGTCATTAAATCTTTCAAATTTATTAAGATTTTAAAAATTTTGAAAATCGTAATTTCACACTTATTAATATTATGAGAATCACGAAAACTTAATTTTATAAGTATCAGTATTATAAAAATCACATAATTTTAAACTACATTTACAAAATATATCCACCAAACCTAAAGATTTTTATTATGTCATACTCAAGATCTCGTGAGTTTGAATAGGTCTCGAATTCTATTTATTTTTAACCAAACATTTGTTAGTGGCTAAAGCCTTATGTGACGAGTTTAAGACCCGTCGAACTTCATCTATACCTCAAACCTTTTCCAAAACAAATTTAGTATAGAATTTGAATCAAAATCGATCCAAACCGATAGCACCCACCCCCAACAAATAATATATTTTACATTTTTTATTTCACAAAAATAAAAAACTTCCATTTACATGATATATAATTTTTTGCAAAATTATAAAAATATAAAACAGAAGATACAATTTTTTTAAATACAAAAAAATTAAAATACCATTATTTTCACTGTCAATTTGTTTGACAATGTCGACTATATACAATCAAAATTAAGTTATAATTGCCCTTCAACCCCATCAGCTGGTACTTCAACTCCAATAATCTGAAGAAGAAATGAGATAATTCAAAGTCAATAATTGAAGAAACATAAAATAGGAACAATGAAAAACAAAATCTATTTACATATCAAAATAAGTTTCGAGATTTGTTATGGAAATTACTTATTAATTTATGTTGCCAGAATTGGAGAACCACAAGCTTCAGGAGCATGATTTCCCTCTTTGTACACAAGGTTTCCTCTTACGAATGTAGCAAGTACTTTCCCGGAGAGTCTGCTTCCGAGATAAGCAGAGATACTCTGCGTAGAATATGTTACAAGCATCAGAAAAAGGTCGGGACTGTCGCTGTGATTTCTCAAACTGGAGATAAGAATAGAATAAGTAAGAAAAAGAATGCATGATTACATACAGGATGCTTGATGTGTATCGGATGGTCATCGTTAAGGTCGAACTCCACCTCAGGTTCCCATGCAACAATGTCTGCATGGTTTCCAATGGCAATGGCGCCCTGGAAAGAATGTAATTCAGATTAATGAGCTGGAATTAACCAATTTTCAACCATGCAGAATTTCCTCGTCCATTCATTAATGTCGGGGAAATTTTGAAGAAAGAATGAAATGTGTACCTTTAAAGCTTGTCCGGCGAGCTTGGCTGGCCTATCACTCCACCATGAAGCTAACTGTTCTAAAGCTGCTCCATATTTTCGCCCGAAAGACCAAGTAACAGGAAGAACAAACTGCAGATTGATTTCAAAATTGATAAGATGGAAGCGAAACATCAGTTTTGAATAGAAAGTAAATGGTTACATGGGCTAATTTTCAATCCTTGATGCTAAAGATCCAACCTGTAAAGATGATATGCCACCCCAAGCCTTCAAAAAGTCGCCTTCATCAAGGAGTTTAAGCTCTGGTGTGGTTGGTGAATGATCAGAACTTAGCATATCAATGTGACCGCCCTGGTAGAAAATTACAATCAAGCAAAAATCAATCACACAATAAAGAGGAACCATAAGATATACAAGTGCATCCAGGAATATCTAATTACCATTAGAGCCTCCCATAATTTTTCTTTGTTTGCTGCGTCACGTATGGGTGGGGCACATTTAAAACGAGTATCTCCATCCCTAATCTCCTCTGCTGAGAAAGCTAAGTAATGGGGGCATGTCTCAACAGTTATGCTGTCACCGTTACTTTTTGCTTCCTGTGTGCACATGGAATTAGCAAAAGTAGTGAGATGATATCCATTCTGTCACCCTTACTTTATTTGTACACATTATAATAGATTCTATCATATACCTTTATAAGATCTAATGAAGTACTAGCATCAGATAGGTGAACAATGTGAAGATGAGCTCCTTCTGCAGGGCCACCAATCCTTGTGTCCTTTGCTACTGTCAAGAGTTCTCTGATGGCTGCCTCCTCCCTGTTTGGGAATCAAAGAAAGCATTGATTATGCAAATACATGAAAAATGCTAAGACGGGCAATAATTATTTCAGCTAAGACATGAAAGTAATCTTACCATGAAGGCGGCCTAGTCTTCAGATAGGTGGAATAAGATCGAGTGTCTTCTTCGAGTTCTACATGCCTCCCAGAATCTTGTTGAATCTCAGCATGTACAAGTAAAGGTCTTTTGTATCTTGCCAATACAGATAGTCCTTCCTAGAGAAGCAAAATTTAAAATGGAATGTGATAAATGGAGGAAAACAAATAAAAAATAACTGCAATGTTATATGTTATCAACCGTTAAGTAATTAACTGTGCAAATTGTTATTGCATTCACTAGGAAGGTCAGCTTTCTGACTTTCTCATTATGTAAAGTTGGAATTAAACTTCAGTGAACCAACCTTAATATGACTGGCATTTGTCATAGGGAAGTCATTGATCCCGGAAGGACACATAAAAGACTAAAAAATGAAAACAGAAAACTTGTCAGATAATTTAATATTAAACAATCAGATTAGTATAAGATTAAGACCATCAATCCAGTCGTGCGCTGCTTATAAAGACAATAGTGCAGAACTCTCCATGGTAAACAGAATATTTCTTTCAACAAATGACATAAAGAGGACCTTTTGCAAACATCATAATACTCTGTTATAATCCTGTGCTAGGAGTACATATACAAGGAGTTTAAGCCTTTGAAGCAGTAAAACATCCTTGACTTGTACTCTTTAATCTTTTAAAAATCACTGCCCAGATGGTTACCTTCAATCCGAGAGCTCCTGCACTCAGGAGAGCTTCTAGAGCACTTGCATCGAATGCATTTTCAGGAACTAGACCTCCCCAAAAACCTGTTAAGATGTAGCATGTTTAATACTCACAAGTCCTCGATAAACAAGTTCGTTAGGGAATAGTTTTGAGAACATACCAACATCAACATAGATTCTCTTCTCTGCAGCTTCAAGCTATAACAACGTAATGTTTGATACATTATGAGACATAAACATATTTACACCGTAAACTTAAGAGCATATATGTCTACAATTGGTAAAACATCAAAAAAATCAAGACACAGCATCCTTCAAGTGCAAGATTATTTATTACAAACAGAGCGTTTATCTGTTAACCATTTATACCTTGAGTTTCAGAGTTTCGGTTGAAATAGTTGAGGGGTCACTATTGAGGGGCATGTCAATTAACGTCGTTATACCACCTGTAGAAACATATTAACACCATAAACTTAAGAGCATATAATCTTGGCAAATATAGATTCTGTATCCATTACCATCCAAAGTGTTAAACATAGGACCAAAATCTTACCTGCAGCAGCTGCTTTTGTCCCCGAAGGAAATCCTTCCCACTCAACTCTTCCTGGATCATCTAGATGTGCATGCCTGCCATGCAAATCATCAAATGCGCATTAAAATATATAGTTGAAAGATTTATGGTGGCTTGAAATGAAAGTAACTTTTCAATGACTGGAAAAATCCACATATCAGAATATTTAATTCTTAGTTAATCAAGAATAGTATTTCCATGTCTTACACATCAATCAAACCAGGCATGATCACAGCCTCTCCATAATCAATTACTTGTCCTGTTTTGGAATTCTGCCGCCAATCTTGTTCCTCGACAATGGATATGATATTCCCTCCCTTTACCTCAACTGCTCATTTACTCATTCGAAACAGAATATCAATTGATTAGATGGTGCCAAGGAAACATCTTGCTCAAGTAAAAGAACACAGCATAGACTAAATGCAGTAATCATTCTACTTCTAACCATGATTGATTCCACAAATTATCAACTCGAAAACAAACAGGGTGAATAAGATCAGTAAGTTGTTGATGAACATTAAAATCAGAACTCGTAATGAAAAATCAGAGTTAAAAATAAGATATACCTGCACCGGAAATAACCCCCTGTGGTGTCACGATTCGCTTGCTGGTTAACCAGTAATGGTTGTAAGGAAGAAGACTGCATTCACTTTGAGACGTCTGAAACATATAAATCAGCAAACAAACAAGAAATTTACAAAGAAATGATCATCGTAAAGTTTCTGAAATCAAAATTTTGACTGTAGACAGTAACTCTGTATAATAAAAGAAAAAAACACGGAGTCAAAAGCAGACACGCCAATAATATTCTGTTTGTTTACCAAGAAATATAGTGGGAAAGTGACAGAAAATTGAAATCTTAAACTTTTGTTTTGAAAAAATCATCCAAATATCAGTTCTAAGTATTGTTTTAAGTTCAGAAAACATTGCTGTATATATTCAAAATCAAAGACTACGGCATAAAATATAAAAACATTTTCACAACTTCCCCATCATTAATAACACTCCCAAACACACTACACTCAGTAATCATTCTCATACTCTTATAAAATCATTCCTATTTTCATTTCCTAGACTTTTCCTCTCTGTTTTCTCGTCAACCAAACAGAACATCAGAAAAATAAAACCAAAAAACGTGCATGTAAAAACATGAAAACCCAAACCTTGGAAGGATCCTTAAAGAAAAGTAAGAAAAGAGCAGAAGCCAACAGTGTCAACATGGGCAACATCCTCCACTGTAGTTTCTCCATTTCTCTGCTTTTCTTTTCCTTTCCTCCTCTGTATTCTCTGTGATTTACCCTTCTCCCTGTTATGAGGAAAACGAAACAGTCTGATTGGTTCAATTTGGCTCACCTCAGAGTCATGAATCATAACCAAGCAAACATCAGTGATTGGAATCTAATTTTTCTTTCCAAATGCAGGATTAAAAAAATGAATGCCCCACTTGCTGTTGTAGGAGAGTGAGATCAATGTCAGCTCGCATTGCGGACAAGTTGAGAATCTATCCGCTTCTCATTGGGTCGTGTGTTTGCCTATTTGTTTACACAGTGCGTGAATAAGATAGCAACTGATAGAATAGTGTCAGATTCGTCCGTAAGTATGAAAATAAATCACAAAGGACTTTGCACTAATTACGTTTCTACCATTCCCGTGGGCCTAGCCGCCCGCCGTACCCACTTGCGCGTTTGGTGTATGGTATAAAGACGAAATTAGAATAAAATAGTTAAATCTTATGTTATCTTTAGAAGTAATTTCATAAAACGAGAAAAATTATATAGGATTTATATAAATTATTTAGGACTTATATATTTAATAAAAAAATTTATATCATAACAATTTTTGAAATAATATATAATATAATAAGATAAGTATTTGAAGTAAAAAAATAATTTATAAATAATTTAAATTAATATTTTAAAATATTTATTTATTATTGTATTTTTTTTTTAAATAATTAATTATTTTATTTTATTTTTAATAATTTTAAAAATAAAATTATATATATAAATTTCTCATATCTTATCATATATCAAACACGATATAATATTATCGTATCTTATCATATTCTATCTTATTATATTATAAATTATTAATTTTATCATATTTTATCCTATCATACATATTAAACAAGCTTTATTCATTTTTCTAACTCTATAACAACATAATATAAAATTATTTTGTAATATTGCGTGTATCGTATATAATTAGATAATAAGATTATGTATACGTATAAATAATAGTCAATTTTGACGGAATACATCAAAGTCATTGTTGTTAAAACATCAATTTCATAAAGAATAGTTGTTGTGAAGTTGTCCACCGTAACATGATTAGTGATGACTGAAAAAAGTTAATTTCAAGAGTTTTTAATTTTATACGATTTTTTAAAGCGTCTTTATAAATAAAAATATATAATAAAAAATTATTTAATTATTTAATTATAAATTAAATTCAAACTCATTATTTAATCAAAAATATATCTTTATAAAAATACTAGAGGTTCACAATATTAAAAAAAATTAATAATAAAAGAGATAATAATTATTTGCTTAAGTTATAAAATGTACTGCTAGATTTAGGTTTAAAAAAATACTTAACCAATTATTTTAAGTGAGTATTATAATTTGGTAAAAAAAAAAAAATAGTAGTATATAATTCATTTTATATTTGAACTTTAATCAACCGTTCCTTTGTCGGTTGTCCCACATCGGTTATGGTTAATTTACATGGGATTAGTTTGAATTATTTATGTATATTTTTAAATTAATAAAATTAATAATGGTTGATAATTTTAAGAAAAAGAGGTAAGGATTTTAACGATTGTGGTTTAATTTTTGGGTTTATTTATATTTTTAATCATAAAATTTATAATTAGAGTTAACTAGTTACTTTTCGAATAAATTTATCTCTTTCGATGAATTTCATATTTCTTCGATAAAATTTCGTTTTCTTTCAATGAATTTTATTTTTCTCAACCGGATGAAATTCATATT
>JAXCLQ010031716.1:59211-76417 GCA_035584115.1 Cedrela odorata | reverse complement strand
TTACTATCTTTTTATTAAAAATTCACTACCACTTTCTCAAAATTTATATAAAAAATAATAATCAAATAAAAAAAAATTAAATTTAACACAAGACTAACAAAGTAAAGTACTTTTGTCAGAAAAGGGTATGTCGTTACCAAATCTAACAGAACTTAAAAGTTATACAACAAATTGCTGAACAAGTTGATGTAATAGTAACAAGGCTGTTCCGTGCCCACTGCATGAATAAGGTGAAAACAAAATCCACGACTTGACGGTCCGTCACTCTTCTCTTTACATTAAAGAGAAAGCATGTTTAATTTTAGATTATTATTTTTATTTTTTAAAGAGAAATATTTTGATATTTGTAAAATAAATAATATAAAATTATTATATTTAAATATTATTGAACACATTTTGAAAAGATCAGAAAGTATATCTTTTAAATAATTTTAAATTTTAGAAAATTACAAATTAATATCTTAATTTTTATTTATTTTTAAATAATTATAAGAATAATAAACCCAACGTGCTCTCAAGACAAGAATGGTCCGAACCGAACCAAAATATCCCTATACAAACTATATAAACTGACTTGCTAACAACCGTTCCAATTTCCCCTCCTTATTTGTCAGAGAAACCGCGACCAGAGACAAGGAGAGAAGAATGAATCAGATGATTCCGCAACAATGGGCGTCTCCTTGCGGAAATCAATGCACCCACAAATACGCAGCTCTCTTGCAAATTCCCTGTAACATTTCTTTCAGTTTTGTAAACCCATTGTTTTGTTTTTTGAAAGTTCATTATTGCTGTATATGTTTGAATCTGCTAATTTAAGCTTATTAGATTTGTAATTTCATGAATTTATTGTTGATTGAGTTTGCTTCTGTTTGTTGCTTCGTTTTATTACATTTTTATGTTGGATAATCTTATTGGAACAATTTGTGTAATGTGTACGGAATTTTATGACATAAGTAGGTGAAATTTCATTGTTTCTCACATTGTTGTCATTGTATTGGGCATTATTCTGTGTTATTTGCATTACCAGCTAATGTATTAGCCATGTGTATTGTTTAATTCTTGTAATATGGCCTGGCCGGGGTAGGGGTGACTGATATGTGGACGGCTGACATGATAAGATGAACCTATCTGATTGTTTCTTGTGATTGAGTAACATTTATTCAGTCTTGAAATGGTTCAAATAAATGTTATCGTGTGATAAGTCATGTTTGATTTTGAATAGTGCAATTTGTGATAGGTTTTGATTGCGTCTAATATAAAGCGTCATTGAGCCACTGTAATAATTAGCATGGTTTCATGTAGGGAGAGTATTTTGCAAAAAAGGTTGTGATGCTGATGGGGAGACATGGGAAGATTGTAAGCATTTCTCTTCTTTGTTCTATATTTTAGCCTATATTACTGTTTCGGATGAAGATTAAGTTTTATCTAGTTTGGAATTTATGATTGAGATTATGCATTTGACAGTGCATTTGGACCCAGTGACCATCCAAATTGTTTTGAAACTCCCAATTCATCAACTTTCATAGCTTGATTTTCATTAAGGATTTAGGGGTTCCGGTTATATTTTGCCTCTTTTTAGAGGAAAATCACTATTAGGAGTTAAATGCGGTAATATTCTGTTAGATGAGGCATTTTACTAGTGGTGATGTTCTAATTAATTGTTGCAATGCACTGATCTTATGGTCTGAAAAAGATGTTTTCAAAGCTCATGGTTTATGGCTTGGCAATTTGCATGCATTTAGTAATCTTCTCGGTTTGAAACTTGGTATGCGAAGAAATCATTGTTGTGAGGAGTTTTCTTTGTAATCCTAGTATATCGTTTTCTAGTTCATTCTAAGTTCCATTTGTTAAGATTACTTGATCTTTAGGCTTAGCAGAGTGCAATGAGATATGCTATAAGGACCCTGTACTAAAGGACCGCCAATGGAGTGCTTACATTGATCGTTCTCCTGGAGCTGCTAATCACTCTCAGGTATTTAATCTAGTAGTCATTTTCACATTTCCATGCATTACAGTGATTGTTGGATTCCGTATGTTCGTTTTGTGAAGGAAATGTAAACATCCTAATAATGAATGCAAACAATGAATGACCTTGACATTTTGGATGAAAATTGTATTTTGAAGCTAATTGAGTAGCACTAGGAAGTAAGGAGATTGGAAGAGATGGGTAATAATAGTGGGGGACATTGTAGATGAACTGCTGAAAATGAAAGGTCATGCATATTTAATCGCAATGTTGCTTATTGTATAATCTGAAGCATGGAGCTTCTGGGTGCACTCCACCATTCAAATCCTTGTTAGCATAAAAGGTTGTTTATACTTGGTAAATCAGAATATACATAACTCTGGGATCTACAGGATAATCCAAGAGTTTAATATATTACCTTGGATTGGGCTGTCAGGAAAATAGTGTTTATTTTGTATTCAATTTCTTTAAATAAAGAAGTAATATACTTGAATTTACTCTGAAAAAGAAGGAAATTATGTAACATAGCTATAAGAAAATTTTGTCCTATAGTAAATATGTTACCGATTATTGTGTTACCAATGCATCTAGATACATTTCGTGGTGCGGCTCTTTCTTGTGGATTATTACAGTTTCTTAATGATATGGAACATAAAATACAGAACGAAAACATATGATTTTAGTCCAATTCATTAACTTTATTGTTGGGCTGATCTTTGATCCATTTCTGTATACAGGAATGTTTCCATGCTTGTGCTGCTGGCTGTGGTTATAAGGTTAGTTTGTTGTCGCAGTTTAAGGCCCCAGTACTTGTGTTGTTTTCCGTGCCACGTTAATTCATTGATGTGAATATTGCAGTTAGACGTTGACACACAGAAAGTTGATAAAGTTCAACCAAACAGGCCACCTCCGCCACCCCCGGTTGTGAAGCCACCCCCACCAGATGTCAAACCCTGTGAACCTACTCAAGACCTGCCCGGCACTTCAGCATAGTCATAGATATAATGCAATTTTAGAAAAAAAAAGTTGTACCCTAAAAATTTTGTTAGCTAACCAGTATGCAGGAAAGTTGTTAATGCTGCCAGCGTCCTGATAAATATCAGCAGAGTCTTAGTGGGGCAGAAGCTATTTTTGCTTCTTCTTTTTTCCCTGTGTCATCTAACATCTGGTTTCCCAGATATTTACTGTAAGGCTTTCATGTCATATAATATTTGGTTTTCCAGATATCTAGAGCATACCTTGGATAAGTGATGTAAATTTAATACAGTTCACCGTTGGAATTGGTGAGATTGACAATTTAGAACATCTGAATCTTACATGAAGCTTTAGAATTTCTTCTTATAGATTTTGGTAAGAACTACATAGAGATATTTTCTTTCAGTTCCTTGAATGGTGAATCAATACTATTCCTGCATATTCGTTTCAGCCCTGTACAACAAATGCACCGCATAAATAAGATCATTTAAGAACCATGTATTATGTATGGATTATTATTCTCATTTAGGCTTCATTTGGTATTGATACGAAGCGATTTTTAAATTATAATTATTCGTAAAATAAAAATATTAAATATTAAATTTGAATAAAAAATAGATAAATTATAAAAAAAGTATATAAATTTTATTTATATAAATTAATATAATTTTATAACGTTAATTTATATCGAATTTCGTCGAGGGAGAGATAGACAATAATTTTGTTTAAATATTAAATTTTTAATTTTAAATATAAAATTTTTTGATACTTGATATAAATATAAATCCCAATTATATATACAGGATTAAGAAGCACTGTACACCTCTATTAGAACTAATAATATTAGTTGCCCTGTCACTCAAACCTTTATATGTTGGGTCTGAACTTGGACTCAGGAATGGCAATGGGTACTAAATCTCCTTGAATGAGCAAGCTTGGTAATTACGTCATGATCTTTTACTAAATACGAAGATTTGAAGGTTTACTGCTGGTGGTAGTGGTAGAAGAATCTAGGGATTTTGGGAGTCCTATTTTGGAGTGAAGAAAGCAAAGTTCATTGCAGATTTGAAGCATCTGCTGGGATATTTGCTCTTACTGTAATTGTTGTTCGCATCCCTTCTTTCGTATACTCTTGCACTGATCAGACTTCGAGAGCGCCAAGAATAAGAACTATTTGTAGTCGAATTCAGTGAATCAATAAGGCCACTTGCGGAACCCTAAAACTATTACATCCGAAGAAAAGAGGAATTTCGCAGTAACAATGCCGCAAGTGAAGATCATAGCGAAAAATTTCATGGACATGGTCGCGTCATTGACGGCCAGGGACCTCGATAGACTCTTTGAGAATCCATTCATTTGTGAAGCCATTCTCAGGTAATGCATCTATCCTTGTTATTAATCATTTCATTATTTGGGTTTTAGTATTTGTCGAGCTAATTAGGATAAGTAATTGTGTGTTAACTGTTACAAGATTACACGTTGAGACAACAGCTTGTTGAATCCAAATTTGCAAAAAGAAAACTGAGAAATGAAAAGGTTGTGTTTATGTACAATGCTTGCGTTTATACTTATTCCAAGTTAGTGGGGAAAACTTAAAACCAATGAAAGATATGAAAGTTGAAATTTTTTTGTGTCTAGGTTTGCGAATTTTCGTTGTAATTATAGATTAACGTACTTGTAATCAAGACTTCAGCTTGTCCAGTTTTATGAATCATGTGCCTGACATTTGTTTTTAGAGTTATTATATCACTAATGGTGGTGGTTATTTCTTTTGGTTCTCAGGTCACTGCCACCTCTAGCGAAGAAGTATGTATTGCAAATGTTGTACATTGATGGTTCAGTAACAGCCAAGTCAATGGAGGAGTGGGTGCTTCCAGATGGCTTCACTAAGCACAGAGTTGCCATCGATCGGTTGGTTCAGTTGAGAATATTTTCAGAGGAAAAGTATGCAACTTCACTGACGTATTCATAACTTTCTTTTTCAATACTGACAGCTAGAAAATGAGTGGAAGGCTAAATCGCTTGAAAAGTTTAAGCTACTACAAGCATTTTGCCAATCAACTCTCACTTTTGGGATAGCCAAAGGAGCCTATATGATATAACATTTGTTAGGCTTAAATTACTTGGACTGATTTCCCCTAGCCTTTTGATTTGTCATCATGAGTTTTTTCTGTTCGGATGTGAAATAGAAAGCTCACGAAGGAGTTGGGTTTTCTTTGTGGACCCATTCACACATAATCTGTGTACTCCTGGCTTAATATGCAGTGCATTGCACTATAATGATAATATCAATACATGCACTCTTTCTTTCAATGATTTTGAATTTAATACTGTGCTGTCTGCCTTATGCTGAATTTCTTTACTTTTTATTGGCAGGAAAAAGGAAATCACTTACAGATTGAATTCAATATTCCAGACTAACCTCCGGAAGCATTTGATATATGGGTGAGTTTTAGTTGTTTGATTGGATGCATTTCTTTCTTTTTTTTTTTCTTTGGCGAGGCCGGGTGGGAAGGTTTCCAGTGTCAATATAGTGCAAGGAGATTTGGATGATTCTTCTTTTCTTTGTATATTCTATAGAATCATACAATGAAGTGGTTTTATGATCTTAATTCGTTGATTGACTATGCTCTTCGAAATTTTCAAATCTGACTGAATTTCCATTTCATTATTATAAACTTCAAGATACGATCAATTAGGTGACTACGATTTTTCTTCTTTTTCACTTGTACCACATTATTTTCCTCCTCCATCATTAGTTGATTTATGACATGAGATTGCTTTGGCTGTTGCAGTTGCTTCCCAGGTTTGTTTATAAAATGTCTTCTATTGTGTTTTATATATGAAATGAATGAATATGAACTTGCAGTGGAGCTTTGCCTAGGGAACCAATGCCTGCTGGTATTACTGTGAGGCTCCCAAGCTTGGAAGAACTAGAGGCCTATGCCCTTGGACAATGGGAGGTGTGAACTTTATACATATTCTGTGCTTTCGTGTAGGTTTTTTTATTCCAATCATGCTAACCTCTTTAATATGCAATGACATGATTAATTTTTGAAATGGTTTATTACTCAATTCATTATTATTTAAGCTACTGGCTTATATCTTGCAATTGTGTTAAACCAGTGTTTCTTGCTGCAACTCATTAGTTCAGCCCAAGCTGAAAAGTCAACAAATTTCAGCTCTTCCATGATGAAGGTTTTCCAGCGAGGTCTGTTGACTCAAAGGTAAATTTCTTGTCTTTCATCTTGCAATTAATTATTCAGGACCCTGCTTCTTGCATCTGGCATCATGTTGTTTATGTGTCATATTTGCAGGGATAAAGAGGCCCCAAGGTTAACTGAGAGTGGTTTTCAATTTTTGGTATGCTCATAAATCCCAGATTTTGGATTTCCTATGGTGGGCGGCTGGTGGAACTTATTTTTGATATGTTTATATTTACAGCTGATGGATACTAATGCTCAGCTCTGGTACATCGTCAGAGAATATATCACCAATTCTCAGGTATGTCTTCTGAGATTCTTAGAATTTTGTTCAACTTTTTTACTACAGGTAAAAATGCACTGGTGCTTTAATTATTTGAGGGATAGCATGACTTTGGACTTCTTGTAAATGATATATGATATCAGTTATATATTTAGCTTTTCTTATTTTCTTGCAGGAACGAGGTGTAAATCAAGCAGATCTTATTTCTTTTCTTCTAGAGCTTAGTTTTCATGTCGCTGGTGAGGTAGCTCATTATTTTCTGTATATGCACCCCATTATTGTTCAATTATTCCGTTTATTGAAGAAATTTATATAATCTTAGTAATTATCCTGTTTGGCTAATACTTATTCTGTCAGAAATCAAATGTTTGTTAGATTCCTTGTTCCATTAAATACAGTTGTTTATTCTCTTGTTCATTTTTGTAAACTGCTTGTCTTTCTTAGTATTGATTTTTCCTTCACTATCTTGAGGACCTTAAACTGTTTCTCTCAAAGAATTCTCAAAGTAGTTTGAGATCTCACTTTATTGCTATACTCTTTGCATCTTCCTTTTATAGGCATATAATATGAACTCACTGAATGACTTACAAAAAAGTATGATCAAAGACTTTGCAGACTTGGGATTGGTCAAACTTCAGCAGGTTGTACTAGTCTGTGCTAAAGAAAATGCTTAGTATCTGTATTAATAATTTTAAATAATGAAAGTTCTCGTGATTTCCATGACAATTCAGGGCAGGAAAGAGAGTTGGTTTATACCTACTAAATTAGCTACCAACCTTTCAGTGAGCTTGACTGATTCATCATCAAGGAAAGAGGTATGCTTTTTGAGAAATCATTGCCTAACTCTGAATAAAGAAATTAAAAGGAAAAATTGAGTAATTGTAATCTCAATTACTAATTAATGTACTAATAATGGTGGTCACTGAAGTGTTCAAAAGTTACCGTTGTGTTATTCGTAAACTGCATTAATATTTCTATTAGTTGCAAATCTGCTATGTCAACCTTGTCAAGAATATTTTTGCCTGAAACCACAATGAGATCTCATTTTGTCACGTTCTCCTGGTGCATACCTCATTTTACATTCTCTTCTCTTTCAGGGATTTGTTGTAGTGGAAACAAACTTCCGAATGTATGCTTATTCAACATCCAAGCTACATTGTGAAATTTTGCGTCTTTTCTCAAGGTAAGCCAGCCATCTGCTTGATAAATTGTTGTACTTTCTCTACCCCTTTTTATCATTTTTTTATTCAAAAAAAAAATAAGGTTTAAAACTCTGAAGCACGTTAAGTAATTGAATATCATTGTTTGATCATATTGATTAGGAACTTTTGTTTAATATTTTGCTAATGCATGCAGGATAGAGTATCAACTCCCTAACCTTATAGTGGGAGCCATAACCAAAGAAAGCTTGTACAACGCTTATGAAAATGGCATTACAGCAGAGCAGGTAGATATTGATATTTGGTTGATTTTGTGATCTGTTTTCCATCTAAAAATGATCAACTTGGTCTATATAGCCTGCAGGAATCTACGAATAACTTCCAACAGTCTTAATCTTTTGCCCCCAACCCCACCTTTGTGGGATCCTGGGTCCCAGTTACCCTCATCTTCATATACATTTTACATCAACTGAGTTTCTTCTGGGTGAAAAAGCCTTGTGGCCAAGCTTTCAATACTGTTTATGAAATTTGTATAGCCTAAATAAGTCATAGTTGTATCCTTTTTCAATGTCTTTTGCTGCCATTCTGCCTCATCTAACTCCTTGACTGTTCCATATGCAGATAATTTCTTTTCTTCAGCAGAATGCACATCCTCGGGTTGCTGAAAGAATACCATCTGTACCTGAAAATGTCTGTGATCAGGTGATAATTCTTCTTAACTACATTCAGATATATAGTCAACTCAAATATTGTGGTGATGGTTTTGATATTGTCATGTGAATCAATGCTTCCTGATCTTCCATGAAAATTGAAGTCAGCTGTGCTCTTTCAATAGGCTAATTTCTTGATATATTATACATAGCAAGTACAAAAGGTGATTATTTATTCTCTAATTTTTTAAAATGTGCTTGTTTTGTGACAGATAAGATTATGGGAATCAGATCTGAATAGGGTTGAGACGAACCCTAGTTATTATTATGACGAATTCCCCTCGCGGGTAAATCTTAAGCATCTGAGTTGGATTGATTCCTGTCACATTTCTTGATATTTCGGTAATTACATTATAAGTAATGTCATTATTCTGGCAGGATGTGTTTGAGGCTGCTTGTGACTATGCAAGAGATAGAAGTGGTTTGCTGTGGGAAGATTCAAAGAAAATGCGTCTAGTCGTCAAGGCAGAAATTCACATGCATATGCGAGAATTTCTTCGGGATCAAAACAAGTAAACCGATCCATCATCCATGATGTCTTGACCAGCGGGGTATGTGCCCCCACCGAATCCATGTATTGAACACAGTAATGTATTTCAAAAAATACTACCAAAGCAAGAAAGAAAGTGAGAAGAAGTTTTGTTTTATTATTATTGTAATAAAAATTCATTGTAGTTTAGGGGCAGATTTCTCTTTTGAGATTATTGGAAATTATAATACCCAAGTAATGATCAAACAAGGCAATGGAGCCAAGAGGCCAAGAGCAAGTGAAATGTGCTTCTATTAAAAAGAAACAAGTGTTGCTGCCCAGGATCGAACTGGGGACCTTTAGTGTGTAAGACTAACGTGATAACCACTACACCACAGCAACCTTGTTGTTTAGACTTCTTTTATAATAGAATCTTTATCAATAATTAAACAATTTGGTTAGACAAACAATTCTTGTACCGCAGTACAAACAAGACGAGAGGTCTTCACTCTCACTGTTTGACAGCACGGAAAGAATGCCAAGCCAAACAATAAGAAAACACAGAGATAGTTTCCAAGAAATTTCCTTAGCTGCCAATCATATTGGTAATCTAATCATGTTCTTCTGTCTTGGCTCCAAATAACTCCACAACTTTTCACAAAACATGGTTAAAGAAAAAGTTAAATCTCGTGTTACACTTTCTTGGCTATTAAGACCACAGTTTTTTACCTTTGTAATTTTATTTCTTGTAAACTCAACTCAACCCTATAAGTAGAATCAGCTTGGTTCAATTGCATGTTTACAATTTCATTTTCAGTACTTAAATCATAACTTTTGTATGCTAAACTGTGTAAATCTATGCATGACATGAAGTTGGTCATTTTCAAATTTTACTTACATCTTGAGACTTGAAAAAGAGAATAAACATTATAGAAGGACAGCTTCTCACTTCTGTATCAGCTTTGAGTTGTAAACAATGGCAAGAATAGCAATAACTTGTCTGCAATCATTCCTGAAAGCTGTGAATGTCGTAATGGGAATGGTTGGTATTGCCATGATCCTATATGGGTTTTGGATGATTAGAGTTTGGCAGAGAGACATGGAAGGAAAATCATTTGATGATTTTAGTTCAACTGCTCCATGGTAAGCTTAAAGTTCCCACTTTTGTTTTTCGTTAGAGGTACTAAAATTCATAAGCAAAATCTACACATGATTTACAATCTCAGTTATTTTTTCTTAATTGCTCACAATATTATTGCAGGTTTATATACAGTTTCCTTGGCATTGGTGTCTCTTTTTGCCTTATAACATGCCTGGGTCATGTTGCTGCATCTAGTACTAATGGTTTTTGCCTTTCATGTGTATCCTTTCTCATTTTTCTTCTATCATTGTTGTTTAAGAATTATTGCTCTTTCAACACATTCTTATGCAATCCAAATATAATGTATTTTGTGTTCTTACCCTCAAGTTTATGTTTTCAAGTATTTGTTGATCTTTAACGAACGAAGTATATGGTGTTTATCTGTTTGCTTCTTCTGTTGGAGACTGCAATGGCTGCAGATATTCTGCTAAACTCTGACTGGGAAAAGGTACAGATACATTTGTTCTTCAGAAATCCTCTCTTCCATGATAAAAATGTTATTTAGGTCTCATTTTCCATGTCATTAGTTTGCTGTATATGCTGCTCTATCAGGATTTTCCCGAGGATTCAACAGGGAGGTTCCATGATTTCAAGGAATTTGTAAAGTCTAACTTTGATATCTTCAAATGGATAGGCATTTGGATCATCCTAGCACAGGTAATTTGTTTGTGTTCTGTTATGCTCTGATTTGTGTCCCAAAAGAATATATCACACTCTATCAGTGTATCTAGCAGTCAATATTATGATACACAATTACAATAATGGCATGACCAATGTTGAGATATAAAAACTTAAGCAGATCTGTAACTTTGAACAGCAAATTTCAAACTTGCTTTTGGCTTGTGCATGTAATCCTTTTATTATACAAAAAGCTTACTAAATCTTAGACCTGATTTTTAATTAAGCAGTTTATTTTCCATTTTAATAATGTGGGAAATTCTCAGTGGTTTCACCTTTGCTCTGAAAATTTTGTTAATTCAAACCAAGTCATTTTCCAAGGTTTAGAAAGAATGCTTGTCTGTCAACTGCAGGGTTCTTCTGCTTTATTAGCAATGTCTCTGAAAGCTCTTGGACCAAACCAAGGCCACAACTTTGACAGTGATGATGAATTTCCTCCAGCCAGGCTTCCTCTCATCAATCACCAAGCTCAACCGCCAGCATATGTCATCAGCGATCCAAGTTTTGCTGCAAAAAATGACTCTGTCAAACTGCCTACATATGCATGGAATGTGAAGATTCATTTCAAACTTCCCCAGTTTTTTCTTTCATCTTTCTTGGGTTGATTCTGATACCTAGCTTTTGTATTTTCTGATTCATTGACATGTTTATTCATTTGCAGACAAACAAATGAAGCAATATAGCATCAAATTTTTCCAGACGAGGGCATGTGAGAGATGCAACCATGATAGAATAGCCTCTCCGCCGGATGAAATTGAGTTTTAGAGTCTCATAGTAGAAAGGTTGATAGTGAGCTGGAGCTGATTGGAGCTGCAGCACTGTGATTTATACAGAAGCTAATAGGCTTATCTATTTTGGCAACTTCAGTTTCCTTCAACATTGTAGTATTTGAGTGATCACACTTACTGGTTCTGGCGTTTACGTTCTAAAAATTTGTTTGTTCCAATATCATCAAATCTATTTTCCGAGATAAAGTAAAATGCAGAAGCAACAAACAAACTTCATCAGGAGTAAAAAGAGGAATGGAATACCGAGCTCTCAACATTTTTACATGAATACTGCTTGTCACCATGGAATTCAGAATTGGAAACTACTAAATCACAATTTTCTTCGCAGCATCTGTAACTATGAGATATGATAACAGGGTTCGATTTCAAACCTTGTTGTTGCTCTATTTCTAGCCAAGACCAGTTCGAATTCGAGCTGATTAGGGCTTAATTTTTCGAACTCTAAGTCATTACAATGCAAGACAATACGCTCATCATTGAATTACAATAATTTTTATTATATAAAATAATATTTATTAGTATTTATTTATTATTTCATATTATTTTAATTGTAAATGATTATACGAGGATAGTTTTATCAGAAAATTATAAAATTGACTAAGTGGTAAAAATAAAGACTATTTAGCTAAATGAACTTAAAAATATGGCTATTTTGATAATTTTTAACATTCAATTACCACAAATGGAAAATTATATTTGTATTCCATGCACTAAGCACAAGAATTAGAAACCGTGAAGATTCGCAATACAAAAGCCAGGGGGAAAGTGCATGCAGCCCACAAGTCTGCTACATGACAAACACAAAGAACTTTGTAAAATTAATGAAAAATTGATTCATTCTCTTTCAGTATAAAATTCTAATTACTCAAGAACGTTACAAATAATAGCAACAAAAAATGAAAAATTGCAGTAATTCCTTTTGATCTATGGATGGAAGGAAAAGAAAACAATGAAAAGTACAGATGGGAGCATCTATTCAGATTTCTTTGTAGCTGAAACCTTTCTCTTCATGCGGCTAAAGGGGCCAACTGTCCTATCCATAATATACATATATATGACCTGGCTCCAAGATTTGTATGATACTAAACCCTCATAATACTCCGGTGCAACCTCCCTCACCTTGTGGAGCTTGTATCCAGGAATTCTTGGGAAATCATGGTGCTCATTGTGGTATCCTACATGCCAAGTTAGAAGATTCAGGGGCCCATAGTAAGAATATGTCTCTTGGTCGGGCTTGAAGACATAGTGTTCTGAGATGAAGTGACCAGCCATTGGGTGCAGTCCACCCCCAACAAACGTGGAAAGGATCAAATAAGCAAGAGATTTCCAGCCCCAAAAGTAAACCATGATTACATCAAGACCTATCTGAATAGTGAAGTTAATGAACTCCCAATAACCAGGGGGCTTTGGTTTGAGAAATAGAGGTCGGAAAGCATAGAAGAAGAGTTGGAATATAACCCATACAGATTTTGCAACAACATTTGTCACCACACGGGTTTCGGCGAGGCTTGGAATGTCCATATCAATACCATCTACTCCTTGAAAGCGATGGTGCTCAAGGTGATACTTCTGGAAAGTGACAGCCATGGGCACTCCAATAGGAAGGTTAGCAAAAATTCCAAGCCAACGATTGTAGACTGGAGAGGAGAAGGCGAGATTGTGGCTGAGCTCATGAATGGCTAAGAAGAGATTGTGATTGAGAAAAGAGCCAAAGCAGTAGGCTATTGCCAGCATCTTCAGCCAGCCTGAATCACAGAGCAAAGTAGAAGTCCAAAGCTGAAGCAGAACAACCACAGCAACCTGCAACACCACAATACCGAGGACATGAATATAATTATAAACCAACTGTAGCCAATAAGTAATAATAATATCTAAAATGCTTAGAATACTTCAGTGAGAGATCACCAACAAACTACATTTAGTTGAGTATACCAGTGCAGAACTTTAAATAAAATTCATATTTCAGACACAAGGAATATACAAGGCCAAAATCACATAAGGTAATGAATTTGCATTTTAAAAATAAGTATGAATAAATCCAATATGTCTAATCAACCACAATGTTTAGTCCAAAATTTAACAAAACAAAAATGTGGAGGTATGATGCTACCTAATGTAATTCTATATCAGCAAAACCACTTGAATGGGATTTGGACACAACAATGAACTCAATCCCACTGAGATCTTTTAGGAACAAATCTACTGAAACAAGTAGACATCAATCATATAAAGTTGGCAAAATTAATAATTTACATTGGCTATACGTAGAATAATAAAACCCTGAAACAAGAACCATTTTTGCTTTGTTCTGTTGAAACAATGGCCAAATTCCGATCAATGTAATGCGTATGATGAAATAAAAAACTTTATCCAGAATCTCATTTAGCTAACATCTAATGCAACAATTACAAACACCCCAAAAGAAAAAATCAATCAAATTCCTAATAATCCACCCACATTATTATTTCAGACCTAAAATTCCAATCAAACAATCAATGAAAACAAAATCTGAAAACCAAACAAGTAATACAGCTACATTGATAAGTAAATATATAAAAAAGAAGAATGGTAAAAGAAAGACCTTTGCAAAAGCCCAAGGATCAGGACCAAAAAGCTCTTTAATTTGAGGGTACTGAGAGAGGATCTGTCGCCTCCTTGTAGCATGAGGCTCATCCGTATATGACCAGAAAAAATCCGTAGCCATTACACCTTCCTTATCTTTCTCCTCTCTTGCTTCCCCTCTTCCCATCTCTACAAACGGTTTGTGTGTTTCTCCCCTGTTTCTCCCCCTTTGTCTTCTTTCCTATTTATATATATTATCCTCTCTCCCCTGCCTCCTGCCTGCTTTCTTGGTTTAAATGAGGCAGAGAGAGATTTTCCCAATAAATTACTAACATTAGTAAATTTGGTGTCACTTGGTTTGTGATTTATGAATGGACCGTATAAAGTTTTATGAAGTTTACAGCTGGGTTTAGTTTGGACTGTTGCCACCTGGTTTTGCTTTTCCTCTGCAAATTTTGACCTCGTAGTGCTATTATCATGCCCCACAACGTCTGTTTCACATCAAAAAGGTTGGACTAACATTATTTCATTTAAATTCCATGTGGGTTTCCATACTTATTTCTTTTGTCTAATCGAGTGTGGCAAATCGTTTATATTCCTGGAGGAGCATTTTGATTTAAATTGAGAAATCTCTTTCTCGCTTCAGTTTTATATGAAAAACAGCCTTAAGACTTACAGAATCTTTTATTAAAGAGTGTCTGTGTTGCCAAATATATTATTGTAGTTGCCCAACGAAGTATATTTTTAATGCTTTTTATTAAGTATTTTTAATGCTTTATTTTGGACCCTTCCCCACCATATTATTAAGTACTAATTAAGTGTAAACTTTTTATTTTATATATAGTAATGTCATGCTTCCGAATAAATTATTAAATTTTTTCATCTTAAATAATATGATAGACAAAATAATAAAGCATTTTAAACATTATTAAACTTATCATCCAACCAATTAATAACCATATCCATTTGAATGAAAATTTTTAAATATATATATTGAAAATGTATAGTGTTATACTCAAAGATATTAATACTAAAAAATTAAAAATAAAAGAGGACTCATTATGTCCTCCTACACATCCATCGAAAGCATTCACAAAGATGGTACAGTTTATAAAAGTTAACACGCCCACAAGTCACAACAGAAAAAAGAAGAGATAGTGGAAAGCTTGTTATAAGCATACAGCAAAGCTAGCTATACAGGCATGTACAAATGTGCTACATACAGCTAAAATTCATGATCGTTTTCTAACTAAAAACTATCTCAACTTCACCAACCACCAGCCCTCAATATCTCAAGGTGGATTCTTCTTAACAGAAGTGGGAAGAAAGCACTTTTGCAGTTCTCAGTTACCTAATTTTGCCCGGAAATAGAATTTCGGTCTTTTATATAACTAAAAATGAAAATGCGAGGGAGGGAATTACCCGTTCAGGGAATCATAGAATATAGAGACTTTCAGAATGTACTTGTTATCTCAGCCTTATCTTAGGTGGGAATCATACGGGTCAAAAAGGTTATCAGGAACAATCAAAGGTAACTTGTCTATGTACAGGAACAGCCGTCTAAGATTCTCCCTTGTCACTGTTGCTGAGTCGATTATGTCTCTGCTGTCCATATATACCCAGAGATCACAGGAGTTCACTCTTTTCAGACTGTCACGACAAAAGGGGCATGACTGCGACCTTGTTCGCCTGAGATTCATAGCAAAAGAACTTAGTCACATCTAAATGAATGAAAAAATGAAAAACAGATGAAGGCTATGATAATTTATCAACCAAAAACATATAAATGTATATATATATATAGAGAGAGAGAGAGAGAGGTAGGCAAGCATTCCAAATCCAAGGAATCCCCTTACAACTAAAATAATTGTATGCATTCCACAGATGGCCCGACTACAATCCACAACTTAAAATTTGAAAAAAAAAAAAAAGAACAGTAAAAGATCCAGAAGGAGCACAGCAGTGCCTACCAACTGAACGAAAAACTGTGTCCAGCCTGCATAAAGCATAACGGATTGCCCTATAAAATGCGTTCTAACCAGAAGCCAGTCTATCAAAAAACACATTTTCAATTCCAAACTCACAAATTTATGCCTAACATATAGTGTATGTCTATTGACAGAGAAGTGTAGTTGTGGACATAATATAGCAATCGGAACAAACAGAATATTATACACAACAAGTCCACAAGAGCAACATAAAGCTAAAGATTGACAGAGTACAGATACTCAATACCATCAAATCAATACCCAAGACACAATGATATGCCACACAAAAGGAAAGAAGACAAAGTCGCTCAAAGTGCAACTTTATTATCGTCCTCAATAAACCTCGAGAAAGATCAACACAAGTAACAACATCCACCATCAACTTAAGAGTGTCATTGAACTATAGGAGATCATCCGTCTGCTATCAGTACCAAAAAAGTTACTTGGGTCTCTCTACAAATGCTAAATGGTTGACTCTGTGATTGAAAAATTCAGGGCCAATTCAATCTGCATGTTAATCATTGTGATTGCCACCAGCCATAACACTCATCCGTCCATCCACAATCAATCACCAGTGTCTTGCTTGAAAATTTGACCTAAAAACAATGTTATCAATGGCCAGGCAACTGACTTTAAACCACAAAAGCAGATCGTAACAATACATACTTTGATCTCCCAGAACACGCAAACCTTTAGTGGGAGTTGTATTATCTTGAACCAGAATTTAACATGAAACCCATAATTCTCATACCTAATGGAAGTGCTTGCTGTTCATTAGAAGGCTTAACACTCCGGATTTCCTTAGGCTAGTGAGTGGTGAAGACAGGACAGATAGAAATGGAGAAAGTGAATGCAAGTAAGGTGAAAACAACATATCAGAATAGGACCATCAGTACATTCCTGAGAATAATATATGTGGTGAATCCAATGTATCAAAGGAAACCAACAGTATTAAATAATAGGAATATTCCCTATCTAAAGGGGCATTGTTAAAAAGTTAACTCTCTGTAACCATCCTTTTTAGGAGCCCTCTTTACTCATTAAAAAAGTAAAAAGGGGAAAAGGCACAAACAGGAACTTCAGTTCTCATTATGTAATACTATGTATTCAAATCGATTCTATGGTTAGTAACGAGAATATGTTTTCACCAGATTTCACATACAAAATGCATGCATCCAGCATCCAATAAGAAACTAGAATAAAAGTGCTCCATGATATTCCAATACTAACTGAAGCTACAAAGTTACTAACCAATGCAAGAAAATAATAGAATAGGAATGATC
>JAXCLQ010031716.1:0-55914 GCA_035584115.1 Cedrela odorata | reverse complement strand
TTATTTTCATACCCTATCTATCTATGATATCTTCTTGCTAATGATATTGACATGTAATTTCCAAAATCTTTCGCATAACGTTTTTTTTTTTTTTGGGGGGCTAGTACAAGGATAGAAATGTCATTATCTTGTTAATGATTGAATACATGACTATAATATCAATAATAATATGTTCTAAAAATATATTTGTATCATGATTGATACATTTTCCCTATCTTACATACTATAGATTAAAATATATTGTTACCAATTATATTTATATTATTATGAATATGCAATTTGAAAAGAGTATTGTTAATGTGAGACAATGATAAAGTTAGAAGCAAATTCTTTATTTCACTCGATATTTTTATATTTCGGTATTCAATAACGCGAATAACAAATTTTTAGTTGCAACTATAATCTTTTATTATATAATTTCATAATTTTTAAAATAATTAATTATCTCGTCCAACTATCTAATTGGTAAAAGTAGCGATGTTATTTGATATGAAAGTTGAAATAAGTCTTATGTAGTATTACTCTTGTTATAAATTTCTAACAAAATATATATACGTCGATTGTTATAATTAATAATATTAGAAACATAAATTTGTATACTAATTTTTTTTTATTTATACAAATTGACATGACAAAGTTATATTATTTTATAAATTATACACAATTCATTTTATTTTTACTCTCGAAAAAATAAAAAATACATGACAATAATATAACAATGTATTATATATATCATATACCGAGTTTGTATACCTAATTGTTGATAATATGAAAAAGAAATATGAACATTGAGGTCAATACAATACAGTAAAGTGAGAAACGAATCTAAAGGAATTGGCAGAGAAAGGATGTTTGATAGAACAGTCTCATCACGTTGGCGAAAGAGTGGTCTAAACTCTCTCTTGAAAAGAATACAAAGAGAAAAAGATGTCGTCAAAGACTTTCACGACGTCTAAAGGTTTGCGAAGACTCTAGAAAGTGGTAGGTTTACCCAAAGACAGCATGTTCTGTCCTTTTAACATCTCTCATCGTTATCTACGTTAGAACGAGCTGCTGACTGTAAGCCCAGTAAGTCTGTGGGCCTAAACCCAAAGGGCTTATATTTTATGGGCTTTAAATGGGCCCAAACCGAGACAAGATTTTAATTCAGCACGTGTAAGAACACGTGCAGCTAGCTCTATGCGTCATCATCAAAGAAGGAAATACCAAGACAACTTTATATATTGACGAAAATAACCTTAAACTTCAAAGCCACTGGTTCAGTTGAACTAACTGGACACCTGAGAACTGTTGTTTGTTGATACGTAACAGAGCAACGAACCGATAGGCCGATCCTTTGGTTTCCAAATGAAAACCTTAATTTTTGTAAACTCCATTAATAATTACTCAAATCCTCTAATTGTTTCACCTCCAAATTTTCGAGTCCGTTTCCCTTTGCATCGGGAAAATAAGAAATTTCTTTCCATTTCCCGCTCAAAATGGTTTCGCCAATCCAGAACCTTAAAATTGTCTCGAATCAAATATGTTTCATCACCGGATTCATCGATTTATGGCGGGTGGGACGATTTGAGTCTCGGTGGTGATACGGTCAACTCGGGTGAGTCAACTCCGTTGCGTAATTTTTTAGTTTCGATTGGAATTGATGATAAAAAGCACATCATTATGTTTATTTTAGGGCTTGTGTGCGCTTTTTCAGTTTCTAGGGTTAGGATTTCATCAATAGTTGTGTTTCCTGCTACAGTTTTGGTTTTTGCAATTGGGTTTTCGTTTGGTTTTGTTCGCGGTGGGTCTTTCAGTGAAGTTAGTGCAAGTAAGAGAAGGTCAAAAGAGGAAATTCTTAGAGTTTACGGTGAGAAATTGAAGAATTTATTGGATTTTTTTGATGGGTTTGAAGGTAAAGTCGGTAACTTGAAGAGTGATATACGAAGAGCTATTGATTATAATAAAGTTACATCTGGTGATTTAGAAAACTATTTCAACGGAGTGGAATCAATAAATTTATCAGCTTCAAATGCTAGAAATTTTGTTGAGACTTGTATTGTTGATGTGGGGAATTCTAGTAATGTGTTGGCTGAGAACCAAAAAACAAGTAAAAAGAGGAAAGGAATTGGTGAAGTTAGGATTGACTGGTTGCAATTTATTGGGGGTTTATCTGGGGAAAAAGTGGTTAGTTCAAAGCCTAACAAAGTGAAAGATAATATAAAGCAAGGAACTGCAAAGAATGTTGTAAACGAACAAAATCAAGGAAAAAATTCAAGTTCTCATGATGAAGAAAGGTTTATTGATTCTGTTAATGATAATAAAGGAGTTGAGAATTTAGGTTTTACTCGAGATTCTTCAAATAAGTTTTATTCAGATCAAGATAGGCATAGAAGAATAGATTTGGAGTTGCAAGATGAAAGAATGAGTTTGGGGGAAATGCGTGAAAGCGCCAAGGGATTTATGGGGAGGGATGAGTATGGCTACCAGAGTAACAGATTGCAATTCATGAATAATCACCGTGTCTCCCTAAATATGGGTCGCACAAATGAAACTAAAACATGGGAATCCCATGATAATTTGCTTGACTCGGTGGATTTTAGAGTCACTTGGAAGCATATGGAAAGTGAAGCTTCCTTTGTACAAGAGCGCATGCTTAGAAAATCTAGTGGAGCTTATAGGTCTTCGTGTGACAGACAGAAGGATGAGAATGAAATTTATAGTTCCAAGTTGAGAGAAGAGAAGGTGAATACTAAAGATGATTCCTTTCTGGATGATCAATTGTCTGCTCACGGGAGTGAGGTTGGTCCCTCTTCATCATCAGTGTTTGCTGATGATGTGGTGTTTGATAGGTATCTTATGGAAGCTAATGAGCTTTTGAAACAAGCCAAGGAGTGTGTGGGGAGTAGTTGGGATGAAGAGCATGCAGAGATGATATTGCACAAGTCTACCAAGTTACTCTCCAATGCCATAGCCGTGAAGCCCATGAGTTTGTTGGCAGTGGGCCAGCTGGGCAACACTTATCTTCTTCATGGAGAACTAAAATTACGTGTTAGTCGCAAGCTGAGAAGAGTCCTTTTGGAAAGTGATGTCATATCTGTTGAGAACCAGAAAAGTGTACTCAAGGGGCTAGATTATCAGCTCATGAGTAAAGAGAAAATTGCATCTCTTCTTGTTGATGCATGTGAAGAGTGTGAAGAACTCCTTGTGAAGGCTGGCAGAAAATATAAATTGGCATTGTCGATTGATGGGAATGATGTGAGAGCTCTATATAATTGGGGTCTTGCGCTCTCCTTCCGCGCACAACTAATTGCAGATATTGGACCAGTAAGCATCCCCACCTGATCTACTTAGCTTGTTTATGTCATTTCTTTGGAAGTTTCTTGTATACAAGGAACTCAGGTTGGCCAATGCAGTTTTATTTTGCTTCTAGTAGTAGTACCCAGTTGAGTGAGCTTCAATGCTCTAGCAATTTGGGCTTAGCGGCTTAAAGTTTTCAGGGTTGATTTTTCTAATTGAACAAAAAGTTACTCTAACATCTATCTCTCAGTTTGGTTGATATGAAGCTGCTTTGCGTGGATTGGAAAGGAAGTTTACTGAAATTTTTAATTTTATTCTTTCTTTCAAATTTCAGGATGCAGCTTTTGATGCTGACAAAATATTCTTGGCTGCAATTGATAAATTTGATGCTATGATGTCAAAAGGAAATATCTACGCACCTGATGGTATGTTTAATTCTCCTTTTTTTCCCTGTACCGATTTAAGCACTATAGTTGCCGGATGATAATTATGATTGTCATGCAACTCGGTGTCTTTTTTATATCTATTTCCCATTTACATCTTGAATTAATAGACTATTGAGGAAGTATGAAGTATCACTTGACTATAAAAATATATGAATTGCAGCTCTGTTCAGATGGGCTGTGGCATTGCAGCAAAGATCTCGCTTACGGCCAAGTAACAGTAAAGAGAAGATGAAGTTGCTGAAGCAGGCTAAGAGACTATACGAAGATGCACTTCATATGGACTCTGACAATCTCCAAGTAAGAGAAGCCTTGTTGTCATGTGTGTCAGAGCTTAATTATCGCGACTTTTAGTGGGTTTTAACAATAGAGTATCTAGTTTAATTGTACATTGTTTCATTACTTCCCTCTCGTATTATCTGGTTGCCCTTGTTTTGTTTTTCATTCTTTATGGTTCTTGTTCCCCTGTCCATCCCAGAAACTTCAGCGGACACGTGGCGGATAGTTTTCTGCCATCGTTTGTGTTTGTGACTGTAAATTACGGATACAATTAATAACAAAAGAAAGAGGATGAATAATATTTTCCATGGTTACCATCAATAAACATGAAAATTGTGTTTATTCATTTGATCATCCGTGGCACCTCTCTCTCTTCCTTTAGGCTTATTTGATTCAAGGTGTTTCTCACTGGAAACAGTAGGTGATTACAGTTATGTGCTTGCAAACTGTGTGTGAAGAAACTCCAAGGAGAGCTAATAAAGGATGGAAAGGGTGATTACAGTTATTCAACATATGCTCGTCGACATCGTCATTAATTGATCAAGGCACACCATAATTACCTGAATGTTATAGCTGCTTCAGCAAACTCCTGAGATATGAAATCAGACTCTCGGTCCATTTTAGTGTCTTTGACTTCACATTTATGAATGCAAAGTCTAGAAGCGTGCAACATAATCTGTAAACTTATGCTTGGTTCAAACAAAAATTGCATCTGAAATGAACTAACATTAGCTCTATGAATAACCCAAATCCGCACACAAACTTTAAACAGCAATCTAATGTAAAAGAGAAACTAAAGAACCAAAACAGAACACCGTTTCACTTCTGAAATGGCAGTGAAACAGCTACAAAAAATTGTTTTTTTACATTTATTTTTAAATTTATTTTAAATTTAAATGTAAAAATTGTTTTTTACATTTATTTTTAAATTTATTTTCTTTCTCATGTAATCCTCTCTATTAGAATAAGGTTGTGTTTTATAGTTTTCCTCAAATCCAATATAAAACTCTTCAGCCAATCATCATGTTCTTATTGTCCTATAATTTAAAGAAATTGATGCTTTAAGCTTGGCTGTGCGGATGATTCAAGTTTGGATTCTCTGCTTCTGCCATGGTCCTCAAACGTTCCCGGAAAACTCTCAACATTTCGTTAAAGGTAACGATTCCGATCAAGGTGCAATCCTCTTCAACAACCCAGGCATAACTCATACGCCGTGCCAGTGCCTGCATAATCACAGCCATCAATGAGCTCCACGGATGGCAAACAATTACCTCTGACGTGCTAACAGCTCTGGTGGAGTACCCTCCGTATCTGACACTTCTTCCTGAGCCTATGCTGGACTCCTCATCAGATGAAGACGAATTCGAAGAGGATGAAGAAATTCCCGAGTCTTCTTCCATCAACTCCAGAAAAGTCTCCAGGTTCTTCTCTTCCAGCTTCTTCTTTACCAACTTTACCAGGTCTTTCGGTGGTCTACCGCAGTCCATATAAGCCATCAAATCACCAGCTGAGAGCGTTGATATTGCAGCTGCTACTGTCTCATCGCAAGAATTAAGTGAGAAAGGTGAGATATCACCAAACAATTTGCCCTCTACATCAACAATTGCTACCGAAGTTTGTTTAAAATGGGATTGAGCAATCAAGGGCAATGCAAATGCCGCCGGATCATCATACTGGACGGCGAGAACATCGGCATCGTTGATGATATTAAGAGAGTTGATGGGTTGATTTGGGGTGGGGCTTACGAGTCCGATGCAATTGAAAAAGAACCGAATTATATCTTCTTGGGTTAGCCAGCAGTATTCACGGTCGTCGTGAACGGTAGATTTGAAGGAAGGTTTCTGCTTCAACTTTTTTCTCGCCGGAAGCGGAATGACAAGGTTTTGTGCGCCTTTCAGCATCAAATCTATGGCGTCCAATAAGCTGCAAAATTATACGGCAACCGATTAGAATAGATTCACAGGAATTTCATAAACATTTTGATAAACAGAGACAATTACAGAGCTAAATTACAAACCTGACATTTGGTTCCAAATGTCTGACAATCCCAGAATCCTTGGGCAACAGAACCGAAACAGGAGATTGAAGGGCAGCTGCAGGATTCAACAAACTCTCTTCCTTACACAAAAAGCAAACGATATCCACCATGCAAATCTTCCCAATACATGTACACGGATCCTGATCAATATCAGAAACGTTTGCAACTGCTTTCCTTCTCCGGGCTGAATGATCACAGCTCCAAACGCTTATATAACTCTCGTCAAATCTTTTGAGAGCCGACAAAGCGTCGGCAACCGTGGCAGAACCCACCGAGAGCGACCTCAGCGCCGGCTTTCCTATGCATAGGTCAGACACTGCAATCGATAATAATCTCACTGCCATGCACAACACAGAGAAACCAAAGAGAAAAATACGAAATCAAATAGCAGAAGATTTAAACACGGAGAAAGGAAGAAAGAGAGCTTGTTGAAAATCTACGACTCCCTGGAGAGACAGGGAGGACAAAGATGTCCTGGTTTCGTTTCAGTTAAGCATCAATGATATTTATAGCAAGGCTGTACAAGCAAATTTGGTTGATTGGTTGTCTCTTGACTAAATTATTAGAAACATTCTTGTATTAATATTAATGACAAACAAATTTGATTTCTCTTCTACTATGGTTTTGTTCTGTACATACTATATATTATGTCTTATAATTCAATGTCAAATATGAATTTTAAGTATCTATTTGAGATGCATGATTATAATAACGTGACGAGATTGTTCGTATTTGTCAATATAAACATTGACAAATAAGATTATTACATTTATTCAACATTGATAAATAAGATTATTACATTTATGAATATAAAATGTGAGATTATCTAACCTAATTATCTGTCTTGCTCTTCTAACTAAAATCAATTATTGTTAAATATGCATGAACAAAAAATAATTGATAAAAATTCGCGACAATTTGACATTGTTGATAAGCGTTGACAAAGATTTTACATGATAATTAATTACATTAGATAAAATATAATTTCTCTCCTCCAAAGGCCGTTTATTAACGGGTAATTAAGTGTTAATCTTGTTATAATTATTATACCGTTTATAATCTCCATATAACCTAAATTATGTGCAATTCAATTTATCAAACCATTACAAGCTCTAAATGGCCGCTGCACCAACGAGCCCGTGCTACCATCGTACTAAGTGCACGTGTAGGTTTATGATTTTGCTCCGTCCGTCCGTGTCTGTTCCGCGTTTGGATTAATCGGATAAAAAAGCCGTTATTATTGCGATGTACAATTTTCAAGTGAAGACAAACGAGTCGTTGTCATGTCTCTGTCGTTTCCGTATCCGTACCCGTTACTGTAAGTACTGCCCGTACAGCTGTAGGAATTTGCCACGTATGCGTTCAATCTTGGTCAATTAGATTGAGGAGCGACTAGATTTCTCCTAACAGAGATTCGTCCCATCAGAAACCTTCGGTAGCCCAAGTCTAGGCCCGTTATCTCAAATGGGCTTGTCCGAGACTTGGTTCAAAGTTTGAACTAATGGTGGCCCAAACTTTCATCACAGTATTCTTGATCCTTTTCCTTCAAATGGGTTCAAGTTCAACGTGCCATCTGATCTGAAGAAGGTAGCATCTTGGAAATTGTTGCTCATGCATTTTCTGCAATCACCATGGAAACTGGATGATATTTTTGAAGGGGCGTTCAGCTATCATTCACAAGAAGGATAGCTGAGAATCTTATGGTATTATGACATGCAACAGCAGGATCTCTTAAGCCAAGAAATGCAAAGCAAATGCACCCTGGCTCATCAAATTTATGTTTATTGTCATTGAATATGGTAAGAAGAACTAGTCTCTCTGTAAATTAAAAGGTTCATGGCATCAAAATTTTAATCAATTTCATGAGTGTAGTAGCTCCTCAGGAAAATACTGCCAACCACTTTGTAAACGTACTAAAATGTATGTTAATGTATCAATTATGTCAAATTTCTAGTTGAGATTCGTCGAGAACTGCTCTCTACTTGTCGAGAAAATTCTTACACCATCAACAGTAACAATGCCAAAAGTCCAACTTCAAATGATCGAGAAGTTTTCAATCTTCAAGGGACAATTTGGTCAATGTGTCGGAGAGTATCCGGTTGCAATGGCGGCTTCTTGTCTCAACTCATGGACTATGCACGTTGCGATATCTCGTCTTTTGACAATTCGAATTATTTTATCTATAATGTTTGATATTTATATTATTTAAAAAAATATTAATTTAAATTCAATTCATTTAATAATAGTATTAAAAAGTAAAAATTATAACTCATACAATTATTAAACAATAATCGTATTGTTTATTTAATATTAATATGTAATATATTTTTATAATATTTATAATAAAAATTTCTTAAATATTAATTATTTTTATTTTAAATATAACTAAATATATTTTTTAAAATATATAAATATAATTACATTTTTTTAAAATAAAAAAATCATAAAAAATTTATGATATGATATAATTATTTCAATAATTAATCATATTATAAATAAATTCATATGTTAATAACATTAAACTTAAATTTAACACAATTATTAATTATATTATGTCACTTATTTAATAATTATATCATTTTATTTTAATATAAATTTATAAATTTCATGTTATGTTCATATCGGATTGGAGGATTGTGGCAATGTAATCTTGTTGTGTTATATAATGTTACTTGTTTAGTAGTTATATTATTTTATATTAAAGGTAAACTCGTAAATTTTGTGTTGTGTTCAGTGTGGGTATTTAGGTAATTTCAAATTCAGATAATTGGCATATTTTTGCAAAGCGTTTTTGAGGTTGGTATACTGTTGTTGATTGTTGGTATTTTTTTTTTTTTTTTGACATATTTCAAACAAATTGCTTTTCTCTAAGTAAATCAATCAGAGACCAGTGAACAGTGAACACATTTCAATCTTACTAGAGCTCATTTCTCCTCCTCAGTTGAAAAAAATTAGGGTTAGTGTTTCAAAACTGGAAAGCTGCAATGTCTGGTAGAGATAGTCGATACGACGGCAGTGGCGAAGACTCGCGTCATAAGGTTTCGCTTTCAATCAGTTTAAGGATTAATAAATTTGCTGCAATATAGTTAACTGATGTAGGGTTTAGTGTACAGAAATTTGCATTTCTACTAATTAGTGACTTAAATTTTGTGCACTGCTTTCCTTAGAATATAATTCTTTGTAAGGTTTTTTGTTACGTCCTCTATCTCTATGCTATTGTAGATTGGAGAATATGTCCTTCATATAACTTACTCTTGTAATCAAATCACGATAAAGTTCAAATCTTGATTAATTTTAGCTAAAGAGAATTCGTATAAATGATTTCATTTCACCAACAAAATTGGAAAATAGAGGTGGGATGGAGGTTTGGAATAAGCAACAAATTGTTTTAATGGGAAACTTTTGCCGTTTGAGCAAATTGGAAATGTGATTACAATAAACGTGCGAAATGAATGTTTAAAAATTATATTATAACTGGTAATTTGGAAAGTGGCTAACTTGCGTGGCATTACATCAGCAGAGTTCTCGGGGATCTGGTCATGAAAGGCAGAGGACTAGAGAGCCAGACCAAGTCCGTCAGTACAGGGATTACAAGGACAGAAGTGGTAGGGGTGACAGAAGAAGGGACAAAAATGATTATGACCGTCAAGGGATTCATGATTATGGCAGGTTATTATCTGCTCATAGCTTTTATTTATGCAAGTCTTTTGGTTGTTGCTCTTACATCCCTCTAAATCCTCTTTTGCTGCTCTTCTGGAACTTTCTGATGATATCAATAGCTTACTCACGACCTATTTAGAGATTTCTATGTGGTCGTGCATAATCTAAACATATTTTCATATGTATTCTGATTTATAATAATGTTTTTTTTTCCTTTTGCATAGGCATCGTGACTATAATCGAGACAAAGAAGGGAGTCATAGACATAGATCACGTTCCCGTTCAAGTGATAGATTTAGGAACCAGTCCAAATCACTCTCTCCTTCCCGTTCTCCCTCAAAAAGGTACAGAGCAGTTGGGTGTAGCATAAGTTTTGGGCTTCCTCATCTAAAAAAGCTCATTGTTTCCTCTTGTAATTGGGTGCATCATAGGCTTCTCAGACTCATTCTGTCCAATCTCGAGCTATTGATTATGTGCTTAAGTTGACTAGTTGAGTTATTTGGCTTGTTGAAATTGTACATAGCAAGCACACTGCCTGTGTTTTGGCTGTCTATGTCCTTGACTGTTATGATGTCCCTACAATAGGGACATCAGTCAAAAGAATTTGCAACTCAGGTGTTGGAGATGGAGCTAGAACTGCATTTAATATCTCTACTCAAATGTCGGTAGTGAAATTGTGAAAGTGCACTTGTATATGGTTTACCTGATTATTTTACAGGTTACCACCCATAAATACTGGTTACTGGATATTACCAAATGGGAATTGTTATTACGTGCAAAACTTTTCTGCAATCTGTTAACATTAATAACACTGTTTTGCTCTTATTTCTCACTATTACTTACTTTTCCACTTATGTAGTATTTCTTGCTTTTGTTATATTTTCTCATTGTGTGAACTGATAAAATAAGGATAAGAATGATGTTTATATGTCTGTTTGAAAGCTACATTTGCTCATTATATCTTGTTCCTTCTATATGTTATCTGCAGCAAGCGGAGAAGTGGCTTTGATATGGCTCCACCCGTTGCTGCCATGCTACCTGGTGCTGCTGTTCCAGGTTTGCTTCCAGCCTCTTTTCCACATATAAACCAAACCTCCTATTGATTACTCAATCACACCAGATATCCAAAAAAGGCGTTATTTTATCTCAGAAATTGTTTAATTTTCTTTCAATTTTACTGCACTAACCTGTAACTTTTAATATTGTTTATGAAATTTGTTCATTCTAGTTTTTATCTAATGGATTTCTATGGAAACTGAGAACCATTGTTGTGTTGTTTGGCTGTTGTGTGTGGTTGTTTGTTTGTGTTTTGTGTTTATCGGTTGGGTAAGAAGGCAATGTTGGGCTACATGTCCACTGTGCTACCCATCGGCGCGACTACTGTAGATTTTATGTCTAATGGAGAATCAGTGCATCGATTAGCTGGATCTTGTTCGCCTTCAACCGGCAACAGTTGTCATTGGTAGACTTACACATATTTCCCTAACATCTGCAGTGATGGAATTCATTTCTTACTTTATTAATTGAGTGGTAATATTTCTGTATGAAATAGGCTTCTCTCTATAGTTTTATGACGAGATAGTTCTAGGCTTTGTAATTTGTGAATCTTTAGATTTAGGAGCAACATGCGTGTGTAAATTTCTAGGCCATATAACTCGTCCTTGTTATTTTATTTGCTTCATTTCTGATTATTATACAGGGCAATTGCCTGGTGTTTCTCCATCGGTTCCAGAACTGGTACAAAACATGTTACCTTTTGGAACAACCCAGGTGAATTTTTTTCACACGTTGCTCTTCAGCGATTCCATCCTTGAGTTTTCATTCATTTATTAATGTTGCTAATCAAATTCATTTATGTATGTATATATGCTTATAGATATGTTTATGTGTAATATTTTCATGTGTCACAGTTGGGAGCTTTTCCTTTGATGCCAGTCCAAGCCATGACTCAACAGGTAGATAAAGATTTACTTAATAAATAAAGATGTACTACCTTTTTTCTTTTTTGGTGGTTATGATTTATATTTATCTCAATTTGATGGTTGTTCATTGAATTCACTATTTGTTTTCCGTTGTTGCTCTTTAACAGGCTACAAGACATGCTCGCCGGGTCTATGTTGGTGGGCTTCCCCCAATTGCAAATGAACAGGTTTTGCACTCAATTAACTACTTTCAGTTCTTGTATTTTCTGGAAAAATGACGAGGCCTGTGTGTTTATATTTTGCCAAGTTGAACAGTGTTGACATGGTCCCCAGTTCTCTTTTGTCTTCTGTTTGCTTTTATTTTGTCAATATGAAAGATATTCATTCATTTAAATACCCTTCAAGTCCATTCCTTCTCCATTGTTTATTTCTTTTTAGCTGCTTGATAATCATATTCTCAGAAACATTGTTTGGTTAATTGCTCTTATCTAGGTTAAGAACATAATTTAGTACTCATATATTGCTTTATGTTTGTGTTGTGTTGTGCTCTAATCCCATCATTCTTTTTGTTGCATGCTTTAAGGAGTACCCATAAATTCTGATCACAATTTGTTTTTTTACACCATTAGAAGTTGACCTCATGGCCTTTGATTTTAACTTGTGTGTTTACTATTTAATGCATTCTTCTAGGAAATACTCAGAATTTAAGGCAAGTATGCTATGTAAACTTCAACTCAAACTATTAATTCAAATAAAAGAGAAAGGAGGCAAATGGGATTTTCTTGCTTAGGATGGAATTAGTTAATTCTCAAAATTCGTAAGGCTTAATGTTATTGAACTAGCATGCCAGCTATTCTGTTTTTCATACTTAATTAGATATTTTGTCTAGGATTTCAATGACCTACTTGTTAAGTTGGGGTGGAAATTGTTTTAGTTATAATTTCAGTTGACTTCTTATGCTTCTCATCAATGTAAGGATGGATAATTTCCTTTTATCCTATGAGGCATGATGGATGATTGTTTGTATGTTTGAAACAGACAATTGCAACATTCTTTAGCCATGTTATGACTGCTATTGGAGGAAATGCTGCTGGTCCAGGTAATCCAACACGCTTATCTCTCTGAATGAGTATATGTGAATGCATCTCACTTGTTCCATTGAATATGATCCATAATTTTGAACTTTTAGGTGATGCGGTAGTGAATGTTTACATTAATCATGAGAAGAAATTTGCATTTGTGGAGATGAGAACTGTTGAAGAAGCAAGTAATGCAATGGCATTAGATGGGATTATATTTGAGGCATGTAAATTTCTTTCTTCATTTTCATTCTTATGAGTGAATGGCTTGAGATTTTAATACTTTTCAATTAACTTTTCTACTATGGCATAGTTAACTTACTGCTTATTTCTAATGAATAACATATGATTAATGGAACATTGCTAGTTCATTATTTGAGATGCTCATTGTGATCTTACCAGGGGGTTGCTGTGAGGGTGAGAAGGCCGACAGACTACAACCCTACATTAGCTGCAGCTCTTGGTCCTGGGCAACCAAATCCACACCTTAACTTGTCAGCTGTTGGACTTGCACCAGGGTAACTTTGCACTGCTGTTAATTTGGAGATTGGTTTAAATAATGTTTCTTTGATTATTGTATCATTAATTATTATTTGTACTGAGGTGAATAATGTTTATAGGTTACAGCTCAGTGTTGTAACCCTCAAAGGGACGACCTCTGATTTTCTTTATTCTCAGTTTTCTTTTTCTTCTTCAATTTGCGTAAGGATATGTGTACTGCATGATGGACATATGCTTTTGAGTAGAAAAATCTTCCTTGTCTGTTGATTTGCTAATTTGTCATTTGATTAACAGTGCAATTGGTGGAGCAGAGGGACCTGATCGCATCTTTGTGGGCGGATTACCTTACTACTTCACTGAAACTCAGATAAGAGAGTTGCTTGAGTCTTTTGGGTATTGGGCTCAAATTTTAATTGCTTTTCTTGCTGAATTTACAGTGCTAATGCTTCTTTTTGTGCTTTTACATTGATCAAACTATTATCAATGTTACATATGTGATCAGCTATGGTATCCAAATTTTTAATGGCATTCTTGATCTATTGTAGGACTCTTCATGGTTTTGACCTTGTTAAGGATAGAGACACTGGAAACTCCAAAGGATATGGTTTCTGTGTCTATCAGGTAGATGAATTCACGACCAAAAGCTCTGATCTTCACTAGGGTTACTGTGTGTTTGTGACCCAAAATATTCATTTCTTTGTTGAAGAATGCTTTGGCTGCTGAATATTTATTTCTTTTAGCTCCTTTTAAATTAATGGTTTATTACCTAGACTTTTTCTTTTCATGTCATTTACTGCTCTACTAATGTATAAACACTTCAGGATCCAACGGTAACAGATATTGCATGTGCAGCTCTTAATGGCTTGAAAATGGGTGACAAAACTTTAACGGTTCGGCGTGCTACTGCCAGGTTTGTGTTCCTTAAGAATAGGGGTTGGAATTGAAGATAATGACATTGCCTTTTAGCTGCACCATGCCTTTTATATCCCTTGATCCCGTTGCATGGTTGAATTCTTTTCCTTTTCCCCTCCATTGCCTTCCTCGTTTGTGGTTATCAAGACGGTGGAGGAAATATTTCCAGTAAAAGAATGTTTTACTATAATTAATGTGGACATATACTTTTAGTGTTAAGAAATGTGATAAGAAGTTTGTCACTTGCATTTGGAACTTGTTGTGCTTATATTGTTTCACCGCTCATAAACCGGAAAAATTTTCAATTCGAATTTCTTAAATTTGTACATTCCATTCAATTTTATGTTCTTGGAAAATATTTTGGTGTCTGAAAGACAATTGTTTATAATTTTCTTATGTGTTCTCTTCATAGTGCTGTAGTACATATCTAGCCATCTGTCTTCGAATTAATTGTCAATCTGCATGCATCTCTGAATATTCTCACTGTATATAATGGCTGAAACCTTGTGTCAACCTGATGGGATTTTACAGCAGTGGGCAGTCTAAATCTGAACAAGAAAATATATTAGCTCAGGCTCAACAGCATATTGCTATACAGGTAAATCAAAATTCTGTTGAGTTTTCTTTTTATTTATATTTTTTTGCTTTAATCTCATTGGTCGTCATTGACTTAAATGCATGTTGGTGTCAGAAAATGGCCTTACAAACTAGTGGCATGAATTTTCCTGGAGGAACGGCACCTTTATTTGGAGAAACTCCTGCTAAAGTTTTATGCTTGACTGAGGTATATTTGTTTGTTCACAATATAGCACCCCCTTTTTCTCGAGTATTCCTACTTTGATTCTTTTCCCACATGTTTTCATTCTCTATTTGGGAGGAAAGGAAATAATAATATTGATTTATTTGGGACTCAAAGCTCATAATTTGAGCAACTTCTTTTTTACTTATCTGATTCAACGGCCAAATAGAGCCTCATTGATTATGAAAAATGATTATAAGAAATGACACGTCTTGCTGGCAAAATTGAGTTAGACCATATCGTTCTGTCCCTGAATTTGATGGATGGCTACTGACTGGTGCCTGATAATTGATTTTCTCTGTTTGGTTAAGGCAATTACTGCTGATGCACTTGCGGATAATGAAGAGTATGAAGAAATATTGGAAGACATGAGGGAAGAATGCAGTAAATATGGTATGCATGGACATGGTTAATCTACTCTACAGTTTATAGCTTTTAACAAATGATGATATCTGTTTGCAACTTATTTCCAGTTTTGTGACGAGATGGATCCATTTTAAAACTGGTTTACTTCCATTTTAATAGCATTAACAGTTCATTTATCAGCTATTTATCACTTTTAAATTTTCAATGTGCCATTGTCATAGGGAAAATGTTTTAAGGCTATTAAAGCATATTTGTTTTCAGGTTTACAGTTGACATAGAATGAGATGGTTGTAGCTATATTAATAGATGCTACTTTGGGACGGACGTCTTTGATTGCAAATATGGTGACAAAATTTCGAAAATTTAAGCAAAAAGATAAATGTTCAGCTATAGATATTAATATCATATTTCTTAGCCAAAATACAACTCTGACATGGACATTTATAGATCGCTAGTCCTTAGAACTAATTATATTTGCAAATATGTCATCAGTTAGTGAAAGAGAAATTAACATAACAATATTGATAGTAATACTGACAAAGAGTATGTCATACCTCTGATTATGAAGTAAATATAGAAATGAATTTGTTATTGATGTGGCTGCTACATAAACAAAGATTGCTTTTTTTTTTTTTATATATATATATATTTAATTTACTTTAATTTATTTTAATACTATGGCATAATTAGCCTAAATTTATGGTGCTGTCATCCCCATTGATAAAATGTTTGCTGTGTTTGTGAAACCAATGGACTTATTAGAAAAATGTAAATACTTTCTGTATTGTGCATTTTCTGTTCTTTAGTAAACATATTAAACATCAATTTACTCGGGTGGTATAATTAGGAACCTTAGTGGATGTTGTCATTCCTCGGCCTGATCCGAACAGCAACCAGATGCCCGGTGTCGGAAGGGTAATTTTCTTTTTTGTCAGAAATGTAATCTTCCTTTTTAGCTGCGATTATGCACACATCTTACTGTTTTACTTGCAGGTGTTCTTGGAGTATTACGACATTGCTGGTTGTGCTACAGCCAAAAATGCACTAAGCGGCAGGAAATTTGGAGGCAATACGGTGAACGCCTTCTATTACCCAGAAGACAAATATTACAACAGAGACTATAGTGCTTGAAATAGGCATTTTATTTTTTAAAAAAATATTTTTAAAATACAAATTCACATTGTATAGTTATCAGTAAGTTCAGTTGTATAACATTTTTAAAATGGATAGCATTAGCTAAGATTGTTAATGAAGCACCTTTTTCCTTTTCATCTATCTATCTTTATATTCTTCAGCTGCCTTTCCTTTGATTTAAGGGTTGTTCCAATTTGGACACCCTCATATTCATGCTTTATGGGTTTAATTTCTATCTATTTCGATCACATTACATTGAAAAATGATTAATGTAAATTTTAAAATAAATAAAATAAAAAAAATTTAATATTTTACATTCAATATATTATAATTAAAGTTTGTTTGATATATAAAATAGGATACGATAAAATTAATAATAAAAAATAGAATAAAATAAGATAAGGTTAAAATATATGTAATATTATATTGTGTTTAATATGATAAAATTATATATATAATTTTATTTTAAAAATTATTAAAAATTAAATTAAATTAAATAATTAATTATTTAAAATAAAATAATAAATAAATATTTTAATATATTAATTTAAATTATTTATAAATTATTTTTTAATTTTAAATACTTATATTTTTTTTATTTTATGTTATTCTAAAAATCATTATAGTATAAATTTTTTAATTATTTTTTTACTAAATACGTGAGTTTAAAATAATTTACGTAGATTCGATATAATTTATCCCGTTCATACGAGGTTGCACCGGATATATGATTATTTTGAAAACAAAATTATAATAATATTTGTAAACAAAAATTTTGCTCTGATTTTGAAAATAGGCCAGTGGAGAGAGACTTTTCGTATTGGGCAGTTGACTTTTGCCACGTTTACACGTAAGAAACAGCTGTGATCCACCCAGCAGTCAATACAGACAGTCGCCTAGAATTAGATAATTGATTTGCTGACTCAGATCAATGTCACTCTCACAACTACTTTACCCGTTTTCTTGCGGATAAGATTAAGATTCTCCCATATTAATTTCCCCGTAACTTGCCTTAAAATCTTAATATCATATTACCTAACGCTATTAACAATTAAGCTAATTATAATTATATCTATAATAATAAATATAATTAAATATTTTTAAAATATAAAATATATAAAATAAATTTATTAAATCATAAATAAATTAATATATTATAACTACTTTAATAGTTAATTATGAATTAAAATTTTTAAATTTTATTATAATATAATTATTAATTACATCATATCATATTTATTTATTTAATAATTATTTTATTTTATATCAATCTAAATTTAAAATTGCCAACCAAATCTTAGTCTTCACTTTCTCATCTCTTCATCCTAACTTGATTAAAGCTGAAACTACGTGTATCCTATTCCTAGGCATGGAATGGAGTTTCGTGTTATGGATAATGTTGCCACGTCTTTATTGGCCTCTTATTCACTATAAATATTCCAAGCAAAATTCATCCATTACCATCTATCTTACTTTGTCATCGTCTTCTTCAATCAATATATCTGGTTATTTTTGGTGAATTAATTATATTTCTTTTTGAATATATTTCTTGTCTGCAATTAACAAGTAGAAGAAAAATGTTGGCAATATTCAACAAAGGTGTAGTGAATCCTCCACAGGAGTTGCATAGCCCAGCTTCATTGAGTTCATCGACAAAGCCTAAGCTTCCTGAGGAAATCTTCAATGATTTTCTATCTTCTCAGCCTTCTAATGCTTTTTCAATCAACTTTGGTAATGCAGCTGCCCTTGCTTATGTTCCACCACAAAATCATTACTCCATTTCCCAAAGGTACATTCCAAGTAGATATAGTTTCTTGAAGAAATAGTGTTTCATTTGTTACTTTAATCTAATGGGTGCTTCATAATTTCTTCTCTGATTTAGCAAATCTTGTTTACCCACCAAAATTGCAGGATGTTTTGTGGATTAGATAACATATACTGTATGTTCTTGGGAAGTCTAAACAACCTAAGCAAACTCAACAAACAATATGGGTTGTCAAAAGGCAGCAATGAGGCAATGTTTGTAATTGAAGCATACCGGACCCTCCGTGATCGTGGCCCATACCCAGCTCATCAGGTTCTAAGAGATCTCGATGGCAGCTTTGGATTTGTGCTTTATGACAGCAAGGCTGGAAGTGTTTTTGCTGCACTGGCAAGTTCTATTCAAATTGAAACTCTCAAAACATTTTAGCTGTTAAATAAAATTGGTATGCTTACTAGTATTTTTTTTGGTGTGCAGGGTGCTGATGAAAAGGAAAGGCTATTTTGGGGCATTGCAGCAGATGGGTCTGTGGTCATTTCTGATAAATTGGAGGTCATCAAGGCAAGCTGTGCTAAATCATTTGCACCATTTCCAACTGGTATGTGAGCAGTTATTATACTTAAAGATTATCGGAAAATGCCAATTTATTTCATTGAAATTAGTAATAAACTGAGTTGCCAATGCAGGGTGCATGTTTCACAGTGAGCAAGGGCTGGTGAGTTTTGAGCATCCAATGAGTCAAATGAAGGCAATGCCCAGAATTGATAGTGAGGGTGCTATGTGTGGGGCTAACTTCAAGGTTGATGCTCAATCTAGGATGATAAGCATTCCACGTGTCGGAAGTGAAGTCAACTGGGCATTGTCTGGATCACACGTCTAAGAAAAAGCATTGCAATATTTGACTGAAAACTCCACTCCAATTCTCCTGTTTTACATTTTCCTTTTTTGGGTTTTTGTATGTATGTATGTATGTATGTATGTATGTATGTAATGTATTTCCCATAACTGACCTGGAAATGTTTAATTGTGTTATGTTTTAATTCTCTGTTATCTAAAATGGACATCTTCTACTTTTCGAAGCATTGCCTCTTGCAATTAACCAAAACAAAAGATTTAACTAATCATGATCTGAAAATAATATAATAATACCCATATCAGAAAAGAACCCCAAAAGGTAAAGTCACTGCTGTTTTGATACTGGAAAAGAATGAATGATATGCACATACCATTCACAAGCAACTATTTTTCCCTTTATTCAAAGAGAGTAAGAAGCACATGATTCCTAATTGATAAGATAAAAAAAAAAAAAAAAACTAATTACCATTTAGAAAAATCAACTGATAAACAACTATTCTGAAAATAAAATAAAATTTATGTTTATCTTCTGTGTTAATAAATACATTGGAGCTTCAGAAAATTCACTTGTAAAGCTTGTTCACTACTAAAGTAAAACAGTCTGTATAATCCTAACCGGCTGCATGACTTCTCATTTGATAATTTTCAAATCATTAAGGAACTAATCTGCCTCAACAGAAAAGAGTTCATATAAAGGCAGTGCAGCAAGTCATACTCGTCGGTGATGATAACTCTCCAACAGTCAAGAACCTAGATGAACTAGGGGGTGTTATTGGCTCTAATTCGGAGTGATATGTTTAATGCCATACTGATTGTATGGTGCATGTGATCACGTTAGCTCAGTACTGACCCAAAAACAAATGGTAGTTCAGCATCAGCCAACTTGACTGATTGAATGCAGCCAACCAACGTATTAATCCAGATCCACGAAAATCTGCAACATGTTAGAAAAGTTATAAAAACAGTAATCCTACAAAAATAATGGGCATCACAGAGTTAAACTGCAAAGACAATAAATAATTTATGAAAGATAAACAAATGAAATGAATGATGGCTTGGGTAAGCCAGGTCACCAGAAAGATTGGCCAGTTACCGGACCAACTAAAAATATCCCGCTGGGGACTTGTGCCAATTTCATAGTTTGGCCAGGCAGAAAAGAAAATATATGGATATGAGATTCAAGATACTGAATTTATTAATCAATTTTAAGCACGAAAAGCTCATATGGGATCACCCAATGTTTCACAAAAGCAGTGTTCTAGTAAAGGGGATATGATCTTGACCTTAAGTGTGTTTAAATACAAGTAGTTGCCCTCAAAGTGCTAATGCAGAGACCTACTCTTGGTGGTCAAGAGTTCTGAAGCAGCACTTACAATGGTCTCTCCTCAATCTGACATTCTAATAGTGCAAAATATTTCATATTATAATTCCAAAATCAAGGTTCCAAAATGTGTTTTACGTGTATGGAAGTATATTAGTTCAATCAACCCCATTGAATTTCCTAATTTTACTTGATTCTGGGCCACTTCAGCAGCCACATAACTGTGGTTCTCAGATATCCTCAATAATATGACCAAATGCTGAACTAGGGCAATGCAGAATTAGAACATAGCGCATTTAAATTGCTAGTTGTCTCCAAAAAAGTGCTAAATAACATAAATCACCAACCTCCCAATCAGGCAATGGGTCAAAGGTTTTCTTCTCTGTTTTGTCAAACACTGTAATGCCTGTAATCTTTTGAACTCCAAGTTTTGTGGCAATGAGATTCTGCATAAGAAAATACAGCACCATGAAATTTCTCAGAGAAAATAAAACAATCAAAGCTGCAGCCATGCAACACATTATGGGGCACAAAATAAAGCTGCAATATGGGATGCACATTACAGTTATCTCTTCATCATCATAAATAAAAGGGAAAAAAATTCCCATCACAAGAATAATGTTCATACCAATTGAAAATCTGTGGAACCAAAAGCCTCCACCTGAGGTAATGCCTGTGTAGAGTCAAATCCACGTGTCAATACTGCAATAAATCAGTATTCCTAAAAACTAAATGTGACCTGAGAAGATCGGGCATATTATATAAAAGAAGATGCCAAGGAGCCAATAAAAATTACATTACCGTTATCTGGAGACCATTAACCACAACAACCTTCTCCTCCTGAGAGTCATTTTGTGACAACCAAACCTCAAAGGGGCCCTGATCCCTGTCAGTCTGGTTTGTGAGCTTCAGGTGTACCTGCATCAAGCACTGACTGGTTCACATTTCATTTAACATATTAAAAGCAATACAAACTTTGCTTCAGCACTACAGTTGAAGGAAAAAAAAAAATCAAAGTGGAGACTGTACAGACTTAAAACCATATATTAGGAAAGTTGAGTTCTTACAACAGCATAATGAATCAACATTTATTGAAGAGAGAGGTAGAAGTAATATATGAATGCATATTTACTACAGAGGGTGCAGTATAATTCATAAATAAAATGCTGTAAAAAGAATCAATAATTACCGAGAACGGTCTATCTAAGCTGACAACAGATGGAATATCCAGCACATTCAACTCAATCTCCTTGCTTGTGATTGGCTGTAGAGGGAAGTTTCAAGACACTGAGTAAGCGCCCACCATATAATCATATGCATGACGTACATATAAAGAGTAGTAGAGAAATGCGTTCATATGCATACGAGTGAACATGTATGAAGACCCTTAAAATTCATCATTAATTGCAACTCTTGTGAGGAACTTCAACGGTAGATTTGAGTAATAACAATAGACAACATTGCACATCCTACTTCCTTGTATCATCTATCATGCGTTCGTAAAGCTAACACTGGATATCCTCAATTTACAACAGAAAATTTGAAGAAAAACAGAATAGAACAGAAGATAAAATAAAACAGTAAATAAAAGACTTATTTCTTGTTAATTAATAGATATTTCAACACTTTGGAGGATAAAGCTCTCTTGTTCTTTAAATATTAAAGAATGCACTTACGGCACCAAGAATTTGCTGTGTCTGTAGGCGACCAGGTTCACCCAAATTTGTACGCCATGTTATTTGAAATTTACCAAGAACGTTACTTCCTTGAACTTTCACTGGTGAAGAACCTTGTGAAGACATTTTTAACTGATAAAGATAGTTGTGAACCCCTCCACCAGATCTGATGAGTACTGGCTGTTTAAATGTCTCTCTGTCAGCATATGACATTAATTCAAAATAAAACCATAACAGTCAGATTTTGTAATTAGCAAAATACATGAATATTGCATAAGCAAAAAATACTTGGTAATGAAAAGAAAGATGGCAAACAATCTTTCAATTCAGAATCTTTGGTAAACCACATCGATACATACCTACTTTGAGAAATTTTATCAGAATGGGGTCCATCGGCTTTTAGCATTGTTGCACTCCATTGCTGAGCAGGCTCAAACTCAACTTGGTCCATATAAAGGTTTGATTTCGTATGATTTTCAATGCATGCCTCTAAAAATGTAGTTTCCTGAGATAGAAGACAGCTATCCGTAATGTTCTTTCCAAACACATCACTTGCTATCATAATTCTTAACAACTCTTAACAATACCAGGATGCATATTAAGACAAGTTATTACAACTTACACCTGAAACTTTAGTCAATGTGTACCTACCTTAACAACTCGGACCTGCAAAAGGCATATATAATACATAAGCACCAAAATTGAGATCTGAAACGAAATTCATTTTAACCAACAACACTAATGCAACTACTACTACATGTTAATACCTTTGTCCGAACAGAAAGTGGATTTGCAACAATGAACTTGAAAAACTGTGGAAGATATTTCCGCTCTCCATCACCGTCACTATACAATGCTGTGCAAACAAGCCTAAAAGAATGCAAAATTATCAACCTCAAAAGTGATACAAAAACACAAGATACAGAAACTAAAGGTCAGATTAACACTAACGTGTGAGCTCCGAGTTCCTTCACATCATGTTCTACAATGAAATCATAACGTCCGCCTGCACGTATTGATTCAACCGGTGATTTTGATGTATCCAAAAGGAGAATCCTCTGCCTGTCCGTTTGAATTTCTGCCTATTTAATAGAAAATTAACTTCTTCAACCTATCTAAACATGTTCATTTGCAATGAAAATTGGATTGGATATATGAACTTACCTTAATGACAACATCTCGAACTTCAAACGTCGAACTATTGTTGATACTAATGTAGCTACAAAACGTCTCTCCCAAATAAATTGCCCTAATTAAAGAAAAATAATGAATAATTATATTTATTTTTGGAAAAGAAAATAAAGAGAGAGAGAAAATTTAGTTAGGGACCCGAAGGCTTGGGGGAGGACGAGAAGGCCAGAGAGGCCGATGGAATCGGTAGGGTCGTGGAGAAGGAATCTGGAGCTATAGCTGAGATCGGAGGAGTCAGTGGATTTATCGGCGGTGACGTGGGTGGATATTAATGGGGGGAGGTTTGAGGCGGCGATTGGATCGTCGAAGATGTCCTCGCCGATGAAGAGATCGGTGGGGTCTAAACGAAGTGGAGGGTCCACGTGTAATGAGGGTCTGCATAGCCTCATCACCCTGAAGGCCAGCGAGTGCGTTCCTGGCGTTGAGCTCATGGTCTGTCACTCACTCAATCTCAGTCTCTCTGCCTGCCTAACTGAATTGAACTTGACGGGAATAAGCGAGCTGAGGAGGGGAGAAAGTGAGGCGGATCTCCAATTCTGACAGCATTAACCGGTTTATTTATTTTTTCTTTTTTATTTTTTTAAATTCTTATAATTTAACACTGTACGTAAATAAGAAGGTACTATTATTCATTTTAATAAAGCAAATAAATTGACGATCAGTATTTGTATTATTTATTTAATATTTATATTATATTTGTGTTAATATTATTAAATTTATTTATTTATTTAAGATATAAATAATAAATTAATAAAATAATCATCTCATTTCATTTATAACACAAATTATAAAAATAAATAAATCATATTTGTGTTATTTATTTAATAATTATATAATATTTATGTTTAAATTATTAAATTTATTTATTCATTTAAGATGTAAATAATAAATTAATATAATAACTACCTCAATTCATTTATAAATGATAAAAAAATAAAAAATAATAAGTAAATTTATATTATAAATGAATAAAAAAATCACCTCAATTTATTTATAATAAATATTATCTTAATTTATTTATAATTAATTTATTAATTGTATTTAAATAAATTATATTTTTATTTTTTAAATAGAAATAATAAATGATTTGACTAAATACAATCATTGCCCCCATACGCTGCAATTGACATCCATCCAATTTTGACGAACTCTCGTTGCCTCGAATTAGTTACGATGACAGTTAGATTTGACAAACAATTCAATTACACGACATCTGCATCGCGAGAGGGGTGACGGACAAGTTCTGAAAAGGGCCATTGACAACCGAAACGACTCCACTTTCTATAGCGGAAGTTGGAAGGACAAAAGGGATACAACTTAATTTTCTATTACTTCTTTGTAGATTGCTTTAAAATACGGGGTTCTACTAACTTCATGGGTCAGCAGGGGCACGTACACCCGGTCCCTATGTACATCCGTTAATGCTTCTTTACAATAGTTAATAACCTGAAATGCCAATTGTGTGACCTTGACCCCTCAGTTTGATGCCGGCAGATACCACAGGATGGCTACAAGTAATCTCTACTGGTGCCTGCGGACTATTTCGGTTGCTTTGGATTCTTGCCGATTGTGGATCATCAGCTACCGTAACATCTGTCTGGTCTGGATTTGTTACCATCCAGCCGATAGTCGATAGTTGTCTACACAACTCGAACCCATGTTCCGCCACACATAGGACAGCCGAATGCCCAGCGGCTGATCCACCAAGCCTCTCGGTCGTTTTGGTTTGGAGGATTGGTGGCACTTGATGAAGTAAAAGCTGATGTCTGCCGCAAACATCTTATGCACTGCATCCCAGAACAGTTAAAATTAGGAAATAGAGTGAAGGGTAAGCAAACAAACCCAAGCACAAAGGCCATACACAACTAAGATCGGTCTTAAGCAAATTTCTAATAAGGAAGTAGTGCCTTCACAAACAATATTTAATCTTTTTGTTTTCTAGCCCAAAACTTTGATGATGGCTGTGGAGAAATATGAGCAGCAATTTGTGAAAATCATCCAACCGTATCCACTTTCCATAAAATCTTACAAGAAAACACATGGTACATAATTCATTCTGCGACAAATCTGGATAGAATAGAGGCAGCATAGGTGAGGTAGACTTAATTTTATTTTATTTTCTTTATAAGAATACCCTCCATAATTGAAACAAAGCCTAGTTCATACCTTCAAACTATGTTACAAGTACCATAGTTCAAGGATATTTTGTGCTATATTAATCTACAATTCGAGGTTACAACTACAAGAAAACCCATCAAATGCGTCAAATGTATAGCCTTCTGATCACCATAAACTCTCAAAGTATACAATGATGGCAATGAGTTTTAAGCATAATTGAATAGCATTACAGCATTAATTACTCATACTAGGTCAAAAATAAAAATGCATGAGACACAGATGTCACCCACTAAATTCCTCCAGGCTTGGGATCAATATTCAAAATTGCATTATTTGATTATTGATAAAAAAACCTATATGAAAACCTAGTGCATCATTATTCGCATTTCTCTCAGATTTTTATTCAGCAAACCTAAAGTGAATGGTACTATAGATAAAATAAGAATTATCAAAAGTTTAATAACTAATAAATTGACTTTATATTTATCTCATACCTTGTACCAAACTCCTTCAAGACCAGTCTTCCACACAGCTGTAACAACATCTCTTCGAGATCCCATAATACCGAGATAGCCCCCCAAGCCCACTGAAGTATTCAAGCCAAAAGCTGCATCTCTTTCAGACATCCTACGTTTCCTTGGCCACAGACCATGACAATCGTTGTAAACATCATAATTTTCCAACAAGTTGACAGTGAGTGGATCTACTGAATTGCTTAGCTTGGGAGTATCATCTACAGGGCCCATATCCTCTGGATCAGACCAAGGCCCACCAAACATATTCCGTCTGTGCCACTCCTCAGCTGGCGGGTGGAGCTCCAACTCACGGAGTAACAGTCCAGCAGCATCTGCACCTCTAGGCCGAGGCATGTTCTGTGTACACATTTAGGATGGAAGTAATCGATGTTAATAATATATAAAGACAAATGACCAGAGTTTCAAATAGAACCAGGACAAATTTAAGCCAAAGCCAAGCATCTAAGCATCTGGGTTGGCCAAAAATATGGAAACGTCCCTTTTGTTATTAAAACTCATGAACCTTGGTCTAAACTATCAGCTAAAAGGTGTAAAGAGAGGTAGCTTTTTGTCATGCCCTGTTCTCAGCACCTTCACTTATAAGTTATAACCAATAGACAAATTTCCTTATACAGTAGGCTTTTTCCTTGCCATCCCCAAAAAATGAAAGTGAGAGAAGCAATAATTGGCAGGATCATACGTATTCATATGCAATCATAATTATATAGCAGGATTCAAAACTATATATATATAAAAAAAAAATCCTTAACATAGGTACAACAAAATGAGTGGCAATCTCATTTACTCACTGACGATCAATGGCTTTTAACGATATTTAAATTATAAAAGTGATACCTGCATATGTGGATTAAGGGATGCTTGTACAACTTCAGGCAATACAGTATAATTCCCATCAATATAATGCAGCCGCACCTGGATGTTGCTGCTCCCCACCTGAGAAACTGGTAGGGGGTGTGGTAGAGCTGCTGTACGCCGACAGAGATCCATAAGTATGAGGAAAAGAACCTTTACCTGCGTGACAGAAACACATGGAATTCTTCAGGTCATGCCTATGGCCTCCTTATTGGATACCTTATAGAGCAGGATTATCAAAATCATCAAAGATGCCTAACACTAGTAGCTTATGTGAAACTGAACACAATACAAAAACAGCCCATTGTTTTAAACTAAACATATTCCAAAATTCCCAGCAGTTTTACCAAGTTCACAAATCAGAGACAAGATAATTAGTTTGATGCTAAACATAAAAACTCAAACATATAATTTGTTTAATTTGGACACACTATGCAAAAGAAAACATTGATTTTACCTCTTCAAAAGTATATCCTTGACCAGCATTACCAAAACCCAATTTTGGACGGCTAGCAGGGCCTTCTTCAATTCCTTTTGCACCAGGTACGGTCTGACCAGCTCTAGCTACCAGACCTTCATCTGACTTGACAATGGCTGATGTAGGTTTTGCAGAAACAGAATTGATCTCCTCTACCTTGCCAGGAGCACCCAGTTGAGGTTTTTGCATATTTGCATCAATATTTCTCTGTGCACCGGCCAGAAGGCGAGGTTGTTGAGTTCTCCGAAAGAAAAAACAGAAAAGCAGAAGTTGACATAATCTATGTAGGAAGTGGCAGTCTCCAATGAGCCTAACAGCTGGTGTACCAGGAAAAGTCCCTGTGTTAATGCTTATTGGCATAAAGGAAGATGGACCACTTATGGGGTTTGAGGTTGAATTGGACACCCCATCATTGGTGCTACTGATCTTAGCAATAGCACCTTGTACCCAAGCTTGCATCTGGGTGCTTCCAGTGGAGCTTGTTGTACCACCTTGACCAGCTGTAGAACATACAATCACACTGTTAGAAGAACTGCTACATTGATAACATAACACAGGAAACAAATCAAAATAACTTAGCAATTCCTCCTTTCTAGTAAGTCATCAGAAAGTGTTTTAATCAGTCAACTGGAATTCAGTCAATTCAACTTAAGAGAATTAAAGAAATTGAAAAGTTCCTCAGGAATAAACCTTGTTTTCTTCAAATTTATGCTAGCAGAGGGATGCATACGTACCCTGACTTGTTGCAGGAGTCGCTGAACTCTGGGTAGGACTAGCCACCATATTGCGATTGCTTCCAGCGCCGGCAGTAACAGCATGATTGGCCAATGTCCGACAAAAACTTGCATAACGCCGCAAGCGTGTGATAAAGTGAGAAGCTAGATCTAGAACAGCATCAACATAAGCCTGCATAATCGGAAGAAATAGTGTTACGAAACATGCTAAAACATCACACTCAACTCAATTAATCTACGTTCTAAACCCAAGCAAATCAGAAAAACATCCCAATATTATGTCTAACAAAATACATCCATGATATTTCTGGACATATGGACTGACTAGGAGGGACACTTTTGACCAGCCCATTGACAATGCATGGGCAAAAGAAGCTCAGAATGAAAAAGTGGCAGCATATATATTGTTTGGTTGGTATCGGTTTCAAACTATGATGATGTGGACATAGCCCATTATGAACCCATTCTGCAGCCTTTACTAAACTCAGATACAAATTTTAGTAAGGAAGAGGCAAATATCTAGAAGAAAAAAAGCCAGCTGCAAACAACATGAAATGACCATATACAGTCACCAAAATGTTGGCACTACATATATCAGTCAACAAAATCCTTTAGTCTTTTTTTGTTGTTCTCCTCACGCCTAACCAGAAGCATCAACTTATCTTCACTACTACAAACATCTACAGGACCAAAAACTGAACAAATATAAGTAAGGTAAAATACAGCCACAAGTAGACCTGAATGCTCGCAATAAGGGCGAGTTCAACAGCCATTGCTTCAGGATCAATGCCAGACAATGTCTCACCAGATGCCTGCCACGGCTCAGTCACTAAAGCAGAAGGATTTATTAAAGCTGACTCAATTCCTTTCCCCAGCATATCCAGCAACAACCTTGCTTGCATATCCAGGACCATAGCCCTAACTTCTTGAGCATTTGTACCTTCCAATAGCCTGCATTTTATCCTGTCCAGACTCTGTAATGTACAAAGACAAGTTTACTTATCCAAAAAAGTAAAAAAAATGCATACATTAGTCAAGTCAATGATGCATGAGTTATCATGAAAAATGGCTCTGCACACTGTCCTAAGATCAACCACCAAACAACAAAAAAAAAAGGAGTTGGCCATGGCATTTTAGGTTGGTGTGGTTGATAAACAGGCCTTTGTGCCTTGGCAACCATCTGAAGGAATCAAAGTGTAACCAGAATAAAAGGCGCACATAATCATGAGATCTAAAATTTCATTCCAGCAGTTGAGAGGAGAAAAACTATCTTTTTCCTTATCAAAACTTCAAAATCTTCTGTTGTTGAACAACTCCAAGCCACTTTTAGAATTTTTAGAACCCCAGGTAAGATGAAGTCAGCTGGACAAATGAATGAACGCGGAGATCATCTAGATAGGATTCAGCATATGCAACTCCAGCAGATTCATCATATGCAATAAATGGAATACCAGAGGTTGTTTTACTTACCCGTAAAACATTATCATATATTCACTATTTACATTAGTGAAATACAAATACCAAAATTAAGCAGAGGATTGCTAACATGCTGGAACAGTCTGAAGCAAGCATAAGAAATAAGTATGACAGGAAAAGTATTAATTAGCCATGTGAAGGATCCATAAAAGATGTGAGAATGCTAAAGTAGAAAACTCTTAGTCTCTTCATCATTGTAGTTGATCATTTCAAAACAAATAACAATGGGAAGTAAAGATGGCAAGTGTCCAAAGAAACATACAGGACCATATTGTCTCCGATGCTGAATAGAAGGAAGAGAATGAAAATCCGCATCCAAGACAGCAATAACACTGTTCAGTGAAACTGGAATTTAAGAAGCATTATCATTAAAAAGAGGACTACCAATCACTACAGAGATTTTTTCACGGAAAGCATATAATAAGGAAATAAACAATCATCTAGTTTTTATCATAAAATATTCTTTTTCGAAAAAGTACTTTTCATTATTCTCCTCATAAAATACTGTTGATATACCACAAAGTCAAAACATTCTCACCCATGCTATCCTCGGCAGCACTCTGAGTACAGCCAACAGCATCCCACCAATCCACATTAACCAAAAGGCTCCACCAAAACCTGCTCTGACAAAAGAAATAACCAGCATTACCAGCATTATATTAAAATGACTGCTATCGATTACTAATTTGACATAGTATAATTTGGTTCTTTCAAAAGTTCTCTACTTAAAAACAGAAATGCCAAAGTGTGAATAAAATATATACTGCTTGAACACACAAACGATGGTGAACATACTTGTCTTATGTATCATTTACATAGAATATAGCAATTAATAGATTAAATTAACAACTGAACAACTCTCATTTAGAAAGTTGGTTCATAATTCACATTTTTGAGAAAATATCAACATGCTTGGCCAGTTTTTGAGAGAAATAAAAATTGCATAACTAGTTTTAGATTCCTTTTTGTAACATCTTGGGATAAACGGAATTGATTCACAAGTAGACTCAGCCAATCATTCAACTAACAATTTTTTTTTAATAAACACTTCAAGTTAAACAAAAAATCTAACTCTAGAATCAGGTGGGTAAATGTTAGATAGCCATAATAATACAAAAGTTGTACTATTCAATCCACTGCAAGTACATCGAAGGGGAGTTGTCGAGGGAAACACGTACATGCAAGTGCTTATATAGTGCATTTTCAAGTCTAATATAATCCAGGGAGAAGCATGAAAAAATAACTCCTAACAAGTTTATAACTATTTTTGCATTGTACCTCTCAGCAATTGCACGTTCCCAGGTTGATGAGTTGGCCTTTGCTTGACTACTTGAGACAGCTGGAGGAAGAACACGAATTATTTTCAATATGGTGCGGTCCTTGCTAGTGTCATGCCAAACAGAAGCTGAACAGCAGCTTGTAGAAGAAAAGGCAGGTGCAGCAATTGCAGATCCAACATTAATCTGGTAATTATCAACAGATGCAAAGTTTGGACCAGAAAAAATGTGAACCCCACCCCGTAGAAGGGCAATAGCAACTTCACCACCATGAGCAGAATAAACAATTCGAGCAAGGGTTCTAACATCACTTGGCAAATCAAAGGGATCAAAGCTGACTCTTTTTGCCTTATCAAGACCAGAATCCGTCGTTTTTTGCACATCACAGATTGGTCCTGCTGCAGCTGACTGGTGAATTTTAAAGTCATTAGTTGATGGTATGCATGTATCTACTTTCGACACCCAAACAGTTTGCATGGGTGCCTGCTCACCGAAAGTAGTAGGATTTCCAAATATCTGATGAAGAACAACAGGCTGAAGCGACGACTCCCAACGCTGAACCCTCCATCCTGTGATTGAAGGACCCTCATCTGGATCATAAGGGGACATGTACTGCCCTGCCACATGTCAAATCAACTATTACTTCCATAAATCTGGTGATCTCATGATATAAAAAGTTTTCAACAACGGCTAATATCTAGAATTGTAAGAAGAGACTTGCACTGTTGTATCAGAAAAGAAATTCAAAAACCAGGATGCACAGATGGGGCAGTTATGGCTGCAATCAACATGGAGGTCCTTTTCCAATTAGCATGCAGCAGCAAAAGGGTTTGCACTAGCAAGAGCAGACTTCCAACACAGAGAACAAGATAGCAATGTAGGAATTATGAAATCTATAAAGTTGACAAAGGAGTTTATATCTAGAAGAATAATGGAGGTAATGAAAACAGTAAAGAAATTGACAATTAAGCAACAGAGAGAGAGAGAGAGAGAGAGAGAGAGAGAGAGAGAGAGAGAGAGAGAGAAGAAACCAAGATTGTATTAAATGCTTTAAGAGTCAGAAACCTTGACAACAGTAAATTTGATCAAGGGTATGCATGGAAAATATGAAAATAGCTAAGTGAACATCTATATTGGTTAACATGGCAAGTCTGATAAGAAAGCGCAGGTGATGATAGTTGGGATGAAAAACAAGTCCAGACACAAACAAAGATATCTGCATTAAGAAGCGCACAACATAACTTTCAAAAAGAATATTACCGAATAAACACTAACCCCACATAGCAACAACCAGAAACTGACATCAAAAATTAAGTTTTAAGGTGAGAAACAGACAACTACCTTCAACTATCACAACAGCTATCACAGAACCACCACGAGTTGGATCAAAGGTAACTGCAGTTACTCCAGAGCCCCATGTAGTGGTTGCTGCAGACTGAGCAGCTGCCTCAGGACTCACATATGCAGAAAAATTTGATACTGGAGAACAATGAAGGGTTACAGCATCACCAAAATCTTGATCTGTCAACTTCCTTCCTAGCTTTGCTTCAGAATATAAATACTCTTGCCAACTGAATAAATATGCAGCCAAAGGGGGAAAACCTGCCCACTTGGGGGGATTAAGGGAAGGTGGAACTCCATTGCTTGTACTTGTCTTTGGAGTTGCATGAAATCCATTTCCAGGGCCAGGAGTGACCTCCCAAACAACAACAGTAGAGGGGTTCACAATTGGAACACCGGCCACATGCATGGCCCCACTGTCTATTATGATAGCATCAGCAGCCATTATCCCACTAGGCCCGGCACCCAGGAGTCCTTTGGTGGTGGAAAACCACTTTTGTGCAACACTATTTTGACTAGGAGGCCACTGGGACCAGTGAAGTTGAACAGAGCCTGAGGAGAAAACGGAGCAAACACAGAGAAAATTGGGCCACCTATCTGAAAAACAAACCAGATATTAGACCATATAATATATCTGGAGCAGGTGCAAATCCATTAACCAAAATTAAAGAGAAAATTTGAAAAAAAAAAACCCTGTTCTGAATGAAGGTAACATCATCACCATAATATCAGTTTAGCAATAGAGTTATGACTACAAGTTCACTTAAATCACTTTATTTTTGTCAAAAAGAAGGATAAAACAATGATTTTTCTCTACATCTGTATGATATGCTTTTAACTACAAATAATCTTTGAATATATGCTTGTCACATGTCTTGCCATCAAAGCAAAACAGAAAGGTAGAACATGAGATTTGTCGGCTAAAACCAAAAAGGAACTTATCATTCACAAACTCAAGCACTCACAAGCTCATGCAATCATTTGCACAAACTATTACTGTGGGACACATAAAGAACTATCCTGGCAAAAATCTGAGTACACTTTGATTCCAGTTGGTCTCAAAAGAACGCAAAAATTATCCGATGTATCAGGATGCAAACATACTAGACAGCAAGAAATGACTAGAACCTAAAGTTCACGAACAAGTGAAACCAAGAAAAAAAGACTCACATGCATGATTATTCTAAACACTTATGAAACAGCAAGAACAAAACCTGAAGTTTGAGATTGCTGCGAAAGGAATTTTTCTTCAAAAATTGATTTTGCATTTGAAGGACCGGTGGATTTTGAGGAAAGCCATCTATACTGATCATTAAAGAAATGAACAAGTAAAAAGTGCTGAGAATTCATGCAAGAAAGGAAATAAGAACATTTTAGAAATCAGATGCACAGAAGACAGCAATTAAATGCATACCGGAGACACGCCTGAGAGCCACTTCGTAACAACTGCAATATCCTGCCGCCATTCATGTTCACGCTGCCAACAGCTAGCATCACGTACTAGATTAGCTGGCCCCTGCATAGACAGAACAAGAATAAGCTCAAAATGAACTTACAACAAACAGGCAACCAATGCATCTACAGTTTCATCATCGCCCCAAAAATGAAGCAGAAGCAAGTTGAGAACTTGCACGGGAAAAAGGAATCTACTTGTATATTCTAAGGAATGGTAGAACAAGATAGCTTACATGAGAAAGTTGAGTCCAAATAGTAACTCGCCCATGGTAATTAGCTATTAATAAGGCACGAGGGCATGAAGTAGGGGACCATTCAATGAACTGAACAGAATCACGCGGAGAATCTGCAAAAGGTACTCAAGCAACAAAACAATATTAAATTCAATTAAAGAGAAAGATCATGAATCACATAAATTGTTATGAAATTTATTTTACGTGAAAAAAGCTGTTATATTAAAGGAACACCCTAAACACCAAGCCACTTGGAAGACAATATTCAAAATACATATGCATTCCAGCGGCCACAGTAACAGCACAATGAATTCAACAAATAGATATTTCGTAAAATAAGCAAATACTTATAGTCAATGTTTCTAGAGCTAATAGCACAAGAGAGGCTTTCAGTTCATCCAGCAAAGCCTCAGAATTATTTACTTTCCAACCTTACAAATTTAAACAAACTAAAAACTCAGCTTAACCAACAACAACAACAACAGTGTAAGTATACTATCTTCAAAACAATAAAATCAGCATGACACAAAAAATTACCTGCTATGACATTGAACGCTGCACATTCAGTTGGTCGCTCAGGTATCACAATATGTATAGGAATCCAAAATGGCGTATTGACGTTAGAACTACAAAACCAAAACAGAGCAACATAACAATCATAATCATAGACCTATATTAAAAAATGTCAAAAAATATTTCAGATGAAATCTGAAATACGAAATTACTATTAAACATTTCCTCTAGAGTGAAGAAATTAAAATTAAGCCTAAATTCTACTTAACAATTAAACCACTGATGGGCAGATATACAGGAGCAGCTGAAAAGACCAAAAATAAAGAAGAAAAAAGAAGCAACCTTGGAATTCTTGCACAAGTTTCAGATGCACAAGCTATAGCATTCAACTTGCCGCACCAAGCAACAGCACTGAAAGCAAAATTAAACAAAATAAGCACAAAACGCTATAGCTTTAATAGCCACTAATAATACGAAACCGATCATAGCAAACCTATAATGTGAATGTAGAGAATTATAAAAGTAATCCCCTAAAATAAATGAATTTCCCCTCGATTCCGCTCACTACAAAATCAATACAATCATTTAATTAAATTACCACCAAATCATACCTAAAATTACGACACAATTCAGGCACGCTCATTTTATGCTGCAAATTAGACCGAGGCTGCTTGAGCCGAATACAAAACACAGTAGCCGGACTGACTGAATCTTCATCCATTGGATCCTCCGCTTTCGCAACAACCTCCTCCTCACCAGCAGCAACAGCAACAACAACAACCGCAGCGTTAACCTTATCGGCCTTCTCAGGAACTGGCTTAACCGCGGCCTCGACAGACTGAACGAGCAGGTCCTCCTCAGATTCCTTAGTATTATTATTATTATTATTATTAACAATATTATCATTCATTGTAACAAAAACCCTAATTTAATAATAAATAAAGAAGAGGAAAGAGAGAGTGGAGGAGTAAAAGTCAGAATTGACTGCGACAAGTGAGTGGGGTGGGTTCTTGTGGGCGGGTGGGTGGGTGGGTGGTTTGCTTTTGGGCTTTTTAGGGTTTGTGTTTTGAGTGAGTGAGTGAGTGAGTGAATGAGTGAACGAGTGAGGGAGGGAGGGAGGGAGAAGACAAAAACTCAAAAGCCGGTATTTCGGAGATTCCAGGTGTTGGGTTAGGGATTCGTCGGCTCCTTTACTTTCTTCGCTCCCTCCTTTCTTACCCTTTACTGGTTCTCTTTTTATTAATTATTTAATAATAATAATAATAATAATAATATACGGTGAATGCGGCGGTCGTGATTAGTGATTGTTATGTTATTATTGGTCTTTGTTAAAGTCCACAAACACCATATCTTAGACAATCCAATGGGATTGGCATTTTCATTGGTCAATGTTGACTTTTTCTTTGTTATTTTTATTGAATGTTGAATTATAAAAAAAAAATTATGGATTTGATAATAAAAAAATAAAATTATTATATTTTAATTTTAATAAATAATTTTTAAAAAAATTAAATTAAATTTTTATTTAAAATTGATTGATTTATTATTATTTTAATAAATTATTAATTAATAAATAATTATTTATTTTAAAATTAAAATTAGTGGTTAAGTGTCATTTGTTGTCATGGTGATGGCATAGAATTTTTTATTTATTTTTATTTTCGAATTTTAGAATTAATGTTAAATATGGAGTAATTAAGAGTTGATTAATAACAGGGAAAACGGTCGCTTTCTGCGGGAAGTGTGAAAACATAGAACACGCGAAGAAGAGGAGGAAGGTGGAGGCAATGACCGTTTTCACACGATTCTAGAATCAACAGAGGATGTAAAATGCAAGCAGTGTCAACACGACAACACCTACTGTTTTTATTGTCACTATTATAATGCAATCAATTGAAGACAGCCCATTAAAACAAAGAACAAATACTGAAGGAAAACCAAGAACCCACCTCCCCAGAGAAATATTTTTGGTCAACAGAACAGAAACTGAACACAACTATCGTTAAACCAAGTTGGAGAAGGTTTTCAGACTTCTTAAAGATCTTCATCATCAACTAAAACGAGGTAATTGCTTTATTTTTTTTAGTGGGATTAGATTGGTTTCTGAGGTAATAATTCAAGTAAACAGGGAAATGATTAAGTTTTCTTGTTGTTTTTGCAGCTAATCTTAGGTTTGACAGGGAAATGGGAGGGATTGATGGTAAAAAGTTTGGATTTTTTTTTTTTTTAATTGAAGTTGAGAGTTTGATTTAATGTTGAATCCAATTGTTGTTAAAGCTGAGCTTTAGTTTGGTTATTTCTGTGGTTTTTGATATTATGAGTCATATCAGATGATGCATATTGTTACTTGATCTTTTACTTCAAATGGGTTTATGATCTGGGCTTTAATTAAAATTGCTGAAATGGGATTTTAATTTGTGTTTAAAAGGTATTACTATGTCAACTGGGAGGTAAGAGCAAAAAGATCAAACTACACAGATATGAGTTGTGGATGCTTCAGTGGTTCGCGTTTATACTGGAAGAAAAGTGCTGCTCAGCCGGCTCAACATGGCATAGATGGTAAGGACTTTGTTAAGCAATCATTTCGTTTGTTGAAGATTCCATGGGATATCATTTAAGTTAATGCCGACTGAATTCTAGTTGATTGTGTCATAAAGGTTACTTGTATCAGTAGAATTTCATAACATGGATATTTCATTTGGTTTGTTACTGTGGTTTCATTGCTTTTAATTGTCAGAGACCCAGAATTATATTGTTTGAGCTAATTTTTATCTTAATGTAACATTTATCCAACCTGTCAACCAAACCCTTAAGACTGTTACAAAGTGGCAAACGTTTTATCTTGGTTTAAGACTGTTACAAAGTTGCATCCGTTTACTTCTTTCCCAAGGCTTAGGCACAGTAAATATTCAAGTGGCCTAGTTTAAGCACTCAGAGTGCATTAACTTAATTTTAAGCGTTTTACTTTGGTCTGGATAACATTTTAGATGTGAATTAGTTCGAAGTTATAAAGTTTACAGCTATATCATTCTCTTTTTATGTCTTGTGCATCAGTCTGCTTTTAGTTGTTTCTAACTAAATTCTTTTGTTGCTCCTCTTATTTGTTTCCAGAGCAATTACTTGGGAATGTCAACCATTTTCCTTACAATGAATTGAGATCAGCAACGGATGATTTTCATTTAAAAAATAAGATAGGGCGAGGAGGATTTGGAACTGTTTACAAGGTACTCAAAATTTTGTGATGGTTTAACCAATTAGGATGCTACATGAAACAATATTCAATATCATCTTGTTTGCTATGGATTCACTTGTGGCTGTGGCTAAATTTATGTTGTTTACTTGTCTGGAAGACCATCAGTTACCAATATGAATTGAGTATCGTGAAGTTTCTTTTCCTTTTTCATGTTTTCTAGAATTATTTGTACGAAGCCTGGTATTCTTGGTATCAGGTTTAGTGGTAGATCATAACTTTATATCACAGGATGTAGAGATTGTTTTTGTCCACCTGATGTTTGCAATATTTTTTAGAAAGTTATTAACTTTATTCCAAAATTGCTAGGGAATCCTAAAAAATGGAAAACACGTTGCTGTGAAGACACTTTCTGCCGAGTCAAAACAAGGGGTGCGTGAATTTTTAACTGAGATCAATACACTATCAAATGTCAGGCACCCAAACCTTGTTGAGTTGATTGGTTGCTGTGTCCAAGGAATTAAACGGATATTGGTTTATGAATATGTAGAAAATAGCAGCCTTGATCATGCATTATTAGGTAAGTTCAATGGAATTTTTAGTCTGAAAGGTGAATTTTTAGATCTTTATACAAATGACAAGACTGAAAGTATAACTTCTTCCTTGTCTGTAGGTGCAACAAAAAATGATATAAAACTGAACTGGGAAAAAAGATCTGCTATTTGTGTGGGTGTTGCTAAAGGTCTTGCATTCCTTCACGAAGAACTTGTGCCGCACATTGTGCATAGAGACATCAAAGCTAGTAATATACTTCTTGACCAAGAGTTTAATCCAAAGATCGGAGACTTTGGATTGGCTAAACTTTTTCCAGATAATATCACTCACATTACCACAAGGATAGCTGGAACAACGTATGCAATCTTCCAACTCTCCAGCTTCTTGTCATTTGTTGTTTGTCACTGTATCTTCCTTGCTTTGGCTCAATACTATAAAAGTCACTGCTTGAGTTCCAGTTTGAAACTTTTGTTGCCTTGTGTTTTCATCGTAGAAATTTGTTAGTGTCCTGCAGAGTGTTCCCTAAATTCTGCAGGTTTGTTTACCCTGCTGTTAAGATACTAATTCTGATATTAGATGTCTTGTGTATCCTGCATTGATGGCCACTGTTTGGGCCATAGGTATGCATAGAAGGATAGTCGGAATTACAACTTAATAGGGTATTAGTTTGTTGTATAGCTTTATGGAAGCCATTTTTTGAACAAACATATCATCAGCATAATTATGTAGTACAGACTACATACATCAAAGTAAAATACCAGAAAAGAGACTAGCAGACTAGAGGAAATGAGGTAAAACAAAGAAGAGATGTATTATAGAAAGAACAAGAATTCCCAAATGTTCCCTTGGAACTTTTAGACAAGCCTTTGGATAGATGTTGATTAAGAAAATTTAATAAGGAAGAAGAGAAGATAGCTTTTTATCAATAATCTCAACAAGAACTTTTATGAATCTCTATTTCTTGAATGATTTCTAGTGAGACTTTTGGTATAGGGTGTCTTATGTCTTATGTGCAATATATTGATATAATCCTTCTGATTTTCTCTTTCCTTGTCCTTTTCTTTTATAAATTCATTTCATTACATTAGCTAGACGAATTAATTATTCCTATATAACTTGAACTTTTCCCTTCTAAGGAACTTGCAATTAGTCCTTTGAGACACCAAAAGTAGAAGAGTTGTGTAGTATATTGTAAATAGTCCTCTCAAAGTTGTGGTATACAGTGAAAGTTATAGAAAACGTAGCTCACCAAATGCCATGGTTTTATTCTGTGCAGCGGCTATTTGGCACCAGAGTATGTATTGGGTGGACAGTTGACCATGAAGGCCGATGTTTACAGTTTTGGGGTCCTTATTCTTGAAATAATTAGTGGCAGAAACAGTGGAAGGGCAATATGGGGACCGACACAAAAATTTCTTCTGGAATGGGTGTGTTAATTTCTTTTCCCAATTTCCAATATTTACAGATGACTTTGTACTTCTGTAGCTGTTTTTGTTTCCTTAGCATTTCAACATCTTCTGTTGCTTGCGTCCATTTGATTTCTTGACAATTAAATGTTTCCTATATCTTGCATGTTCGTGAATGATTAGTTTCCCAAAAGCAGTTCCATATAACATCCATTTTTGCATCAACAGGCATGGCAGCTCCACCAAGAAGAGAAACTGCTGGAGCTAGTGGATTCAGAGCTAGTAGAATTCCCGGCAGAAGAAGTCATTAGGTACATGAAAGTAGCATTTTTCTGCACCCAAGGAACAGCTAGTCGAAGACCACTGATGAGTCAAGTAGTCGAGATGCTTTCAAAGAACATCCGGCTCAACGAGAAGGAACTTACAGCCCCTGGTTTTTTTCAAGACTCAGAAAGTAGTAGTTCTACGCTTTACACAAATAAAAAATCAACCGACTCCACAGGTCAGATGAGCTCTGTTCCTGTCTCTATTACGCATGTAACGCCTAGATGAACAGGAATGAAGTAAATTCTAAATTGATCATCGAAAGTTTGAGGGGTACTTGCCATTCAATTTGATAAGATGAGGAACAGGAGTTTTAGCTTACATGATGAGAGAAGAACACAAGAAGATATTGTTCCGGGATTATGTTGATATAAGCCATTAGTTAAACATACTTGCATGCTAGTCTGTACCTCCTTTTTTTCTGATTTTTGGTCAAGTGTCAATTATAGAATTGTTACATATACTGTACAAGGGGCAATTTGTATTTTACGAATATCTTGATTATTATTATTATTTCTAATGAGAGCAAAATGGAAAATTATCAAGTCGATAAACCATGTTAAACAAAAAATAATAATAATAATAAATAAATTCTACTAAAGCAAGTGCAGCTAATTGTCCAGGAACAAATACGTGATTGTTTACAATATAATTTTTTTTTATGTGTTTTAAATTTTTTTTATTCTATATTTTAAAATTTACCTTAAGTTAGTACATTTAAACTTTATTTTAAATTTTATTTTTAGATAATTTTTATAATTTATGACTATACTGCTAGGATTGAATATTGTCATATGGTATGTAGTGGTAGTTAACGGGCCAATCCAAGTTGAATGGGGAGTCTATTATCTTAGTTCGGACTAAAGTTTGAAGGAGTAATAGGTCGGATTAGACCAGATCGCGATTCTTAAAATATAAAATTAGTTTGGTCTGTGTAAATGAACAATTCGGTTCATGCTGACTCCAGTTCAATTTTAGACAGATTTTATTCGGATTCGTCAATTTATTAATTTTTTATTTGACTCAACAGTTAAATCAATCTTAATCTACCGATTTAAATTGTTGAGTTAACAATTTAAGAGGTCTGATTAGTTCCGAATTCACACGAACCGAACTATCAGTTCATTTTACTTTAACCCAATCTAACTCGCGTCCACGAACTAATAACTGGTCTTGTATTGTTTACATGGACCGATGCGAATTCAATTTTTCTCAAACTAAATTACGAGTTAACTCGATCAAATCACCACCACTATTGAATTGTCTAATGATTTTATTTACATGTTTATGTAATAAAATTTAATCACCAGTATTTATTCTAAAATTAATTAATTATAATTATTTAATAAAATACAGAGTTTATTAAAAATCACACTATTTACGAGATTTCTCTTGTCGATGCATATATATTTACGAGATTTCTACTTATATCGATCAACTTCAACTGAAAGATAATCACCAAATCCTTCATTAACTACAATTCATTATTTAATTCAAGTATTCTACAAGCAGACAAGCAATCAATTACACAACTTCAAAATTCAATCCATACAACATTTCCGAAAACAAAAACTAACAACATTCCATGGTCTAAAGTGCGGACAAAAGGGCTAAACATTTGCGTAATCCTTATATTACGGACATCTGAAACAAGAAAGAATACGATTTTCAAGATCTTGAGAAGATTGTAACATATTAAAAGGATGGAAAATAATGGAACAAAAGAAAGTTGTATATAAAGTGCATGCTAAGCAATTAGGCTGCTGGTGTGGGTTCGGTTTCGGAAGCAGGCTGGTCGTTAACAGCTGGAGCATCTTGTTCGGGTGGATCTGAAGAACAATTGGCGGTAGCATCTTTAGCTGGTGCTTTTGTCGATGCCACATCTTTTCCATTCTTAGCATCTTTTGCATTCTTGGCTTCTTTTCCATCCTTTCCCTCTTTGGCATCCTTTGCAGGCGGTGGTGGTGGCAACATGTGAGGTGGGGGTGTGTGCTTCAGCTTAACGAGTATCTGCCGCATCCTTGAGAGATCGGTGGGTTTTCCGGGCTTTGGTCCCTGGACAACTGTTATTGATGGTTTCTTATCTTGATCCTTCTTCCCTCTCTTCTTCTCAATGTTGGGAACCTCATAAGGAATGATCTCTCCTATTGCTTTCCAGTACTGTTTATCAGCCTCTTTATGAAACTTCTCTTGATTAGCCAAGAATAACTGTTCCAGACACAAGCCAGTTATATAATGTCAGACATGGCACATTGAGCACAAAAATTTGTATAACATGATTTCCTGAAAATTCATACCTTCTCCCTTTCTCTGTTGTTAGTCTTGTTAGTCTCTATATTAAGCTTCCGTTTCTCATAGAAAGCTCGTTTATACTGCTCAGCTTCTTCAATTAGCTGGTTTCTCATTTCCTTCTCCCTTTTCTCCTTCTCCTCAAGCTGAATTGCATTTTGACTGCACCGGATAAACCGCAGTTAAAAAACAAAAATTTTCATTAGCTGATAAATCTTGATACATCTAGAAAAAACAATAATTTTCAGTTTATACACAGATATCTAGAAGGAACAAAAAATATTCACGCCATAGAAAAAGGCAGGATAACACGGGGAGAGTTTCCTGCAAGAAAAAACAGATACACAGCTGCTATTACACATTTCCATAGCATAACATGCTGCACAGGTACAAATAATTTACTCCACAGGTACAAAGAATTTAGGCTCTTAATAACATGTGAATTTGCACCACAAGAAATATTCATTAATGCAAAGGAAACATGCAAGCAGGTCTGATCACAACACCACCTTGAGCCTTCAATAGAATAAATGAATACAAGAGATATAGAATTAATGTCCATATCAATTCAATCCTAAAGAGTATATCATTTTTTGAGATATCACATATCGTATTTATTGATATGATTGAGCTTCCTTAATCCACCAGAAATTTAGAAAAATGACCGTGCAAGAGAATGGCAAGGTCATTTTTCAGTCATTAGGTTCAATCTTATAAATAAAATTTTGGCAAGCTTACACTTCTCCCACAAAGTAATTTCTTAAGCTTGTAAGCAAAGGCCCAACATTAAGTTTCAACAGTCACCACAGGAATGCAGCCCATAACAGCATAAACATCTTTTCTGGACCACTAGTACATCAATGCACCAACATCGAACACTCTTTTTTCTTATCAAAATAATAACAATAATAATAATAATTTGAAGACTCTTTCCAACTCCATAAAGAAACCATTTACGAAATATCAAACATTTGAATATCACGCTCAAACACTTCAGCTTTGTGTGTAGAACTACGTATTAAAAATACACTCCTATAATGTGGCCCCAACCTTGTAAAATTCTGAATAGGGATTGGTTCAGAAGAGTCATGATATATATATCTCAAACTTTCCTTATTTTTAGACAATTACACACGCACACACACCAAATAACCAACCAAAAGGATGAATGTGATCTAAATTTAGAAAAGACCATTAACAGCCTAGAACAGATAAACTAAGCTCCATTTATGTATTTCTATAAATGGAAGCAATCAATTAAATTTCTACACATCGACCCAAAATCAAAACCTCACAAAAACCCACTAGTAAGAGAAAAGCTTCAATCCTACAGTAGTTAAAACTTAACACCCATACCAATTTCATAACCAACAGAGAAAAAATAATTCAAAAGAAGACGTAAACTAGGATTACAAAATTAAGCATCCCGAAGTAAGCAAACACATCAGACTATGGTCTATAGACAAACAAATCAAAATTGACCTACTTCCACAAATTACATTAATTAAACTCAGTCCAATACAGTTCTTTTAAATCACATCTTAGAAAACACTTGGAAAGAACACACTATGGAACAATCAAAAACTTGATAAAAAGAAAGCACAGATCTAAAACAGTATAACTGATCAATACAAATTCAAAAATCAAACTATGCTCAACAAGAAATGGACGAAAAGAATTACCTACCCAATTGCTTAAATAACTGACTTCAATTCAATAACATCAATCAACCCAATTTTGAATATGATAAAACACGGTAATACAACAGTTCAATCAAAGCATCAAACTCAACAGCAAATAAAAAAACAAAAAAGAATCAGATCTAAAAGCACAAATATAATACACAAAACAGATCTGAGAGAATTGCCACACAAAACCTCAACAAATCATTCAGAAAAGTTGGACAAAGCTAAACAAAACTTCTTTAGCTTAGTTCCTAAATAGTTTAACTAAGATAAATTCATGCAAATCACAGCTTACTAAACAGATCAGATCAAAACCGACAAAATCAAAGGACAGAAAACAAACAAAAAAGCAAACTCACCGGCGCCATTCGCGAAGAGCGAAGCCTTCCTCAGGCTCCATATCGGTGGGAGGCGGAAGAATAGGACCGTCAGAAACAAAAACACTGTCTTCGCCATATCCATTTCCATTACCGTTACCGTTCTCTACATGAGCAGAATCGAATGGAGACTGGGAGTAGCCAGGCTCCTCGTTTTCGTAACTGAAGATCTCGGGAGACTGCACGTGATCTACCGAGACGTCGCCGTGCTCGGCGGAGATATCTTCGGCGGCGTTGAAGCCGTAGTCGGAGTAGTCGACGTCGTCGGTAAAGGAATGGTGATTTGAGTTATGGATTTGTTCTTCTCCGTCCATGCTAAATGCATCAAACGACGACGACATAGTGTTGCTTTTCCGTACGAATTTACCACAACTTTTGAAGTCGAGTAAGTTGAAGGTTTCTTTTGGTCGCGTTTGACGTTTTTATAGTCTTGCTGAACTGTAAAAGGAAGGATCCAAATGACAAAACGACGTGGTTTTAGTGTTTGATGAAGTTGAAGTCATGATTGATGGCTTCCCAGCAGCAGTTTTACTTTAAAATGACGCAAAAATCACGCTATTGGTCCTGTTTTTTTACGGTGTCTAAAATCTCATCTAATTTATTAAAATGATTATTTTTATCATTTTTTTATTGAATAAATTAAATAAATTTGATATCAATATGCTACACATTGAATTATTTTATAATTATTTGTTAATTATAATATTTTAAGGGTTTATTCAAAATTTTAAAAGTTGAGATTTTAAAGGGCCCCAAATTATAAAAATATTTAATGAACTCTTACAGTTTTGAAATTAATAAATAATGACCAAAATTTTTAAAATCTTACATATTGGTCCAGTTCAAAATTTGTTGAAATACAAAATTATGGTATCAATATGCAAGATTTTAAAATAATTTATTATTGTTTATTAATTTATAAGTATTGGGATCCATTCAAAAAATTTAAAATTAAGCATAATTCTTACTAATGACATTGAAACTAAAGTGAAGTTCGCAAGGTGAAGTGCCTCTCGGCATTTAATGAGTTCACTATTTGAATTATTGTTCAGCCTTTTAAGTCTGATATACAAGCATTCGAGGGAAACGGGATGGTAAAATTTTGGCATGCATTCAGACACAAGGTTAAACAACTCTAGTCACAAGTGAGATGAATTTCTTTTCCAAATTATGGATTATAATAAGTGAGAAACTGTTTTACATGAGTTCAGTTGAGTCAGTAAGCTCACCAATGTCAGCACTCAATAATTGGCACAATCTGTCGGCAGGTGGGGATCGACCAAAGACGGCAGTCAGTTAGGCTATAATTGTCGATGGTTTGTATGTGTTGTATGAGCCGCCATCACTTTGATCAGACACCAAGTTCAAATCTTCTGCCATTACAAAAAGGTTCTTCCGAAGAATTTAGCACGCGCTAATGGTTGCTATAGGGGCATCGATCACGTAAGAAGCAAAGGCTAAACAACTTCCCCTTTGATCTCATCGGGCTTCTATGCATGAGGCGGAGAAAAAATGATACAGCTGTGTGTCTCTGTCCCGATTTTATCAGGTGTGTCTCCAAAGATACGATACAACAATGACTGGAACTCCCAAGCTTATGGCATAAGGAATTGCAGTCAGCGAGCAAGATTATCTCCTCATGCTTTCCAAAAAATCCAAAACAAAAATGATGAGGTCAATATGGTGTGATGAGGTTAATGGCTAACAGTCGAATGCCAGCAGTATTGAATCTCAACAGCCCCTTTGCCATCTCTATGGTATGTACAAATACAAAATGTGCCGCCACAGGGATCAACAAAGCGTGGGATAAAAACGGGATGCTGAGGTCTTTCATGGAACAGGAGGAGCATTCTTGGGATATCTACCAGAAGGGGGCATCCGCTGCATAACTCGGGGAAATTCTGGCTTTAGACGTTTACTTGGCATCCCTTGCAATGACCTGATTCACATTATAAAAAAGTAAAGGTAAAAATAAAAAGAAAAAAGACAGTAAATGAAGATGGGAAAAATCCATTTTAATACAGCAGCATGGACTCCACACTAGTAAAAGCAAGAAACAGACGAACAAATATGACATTCAAGCCTTCTCTATGCATTTAAAAAGCTATATCATGTAAAATCAATGACCAAACCAGGAACTTTCAGGACAAGGCCTAAGGGTCGTCTATTCCATAATATTTTTAGTAGTTCTCTCTCATCATTTTTTTGATAATTGAAGACAGGAGAAAGTTTGAAGGAAAAAAGTTGAGAGAAAAGGATAAATAATGGAGCCTGCATATCATTTAGCACGTGTTCAAGAATCTGAAATGAGGTAAAAAAATGAAAAAAGTAGAGTCAGATAGAATTAGGCTTTGTTTGGGATTGTGGTGTTTATGTTGTGTTCTAAAAGCAAGTTAAAAAAACATTTAGTAACACCAACTTTTAGTGGGACCCACTCATTTTTCCATTAATATTTAACATAATGTTTTCTTCCCACGATAGCTGCGGCTTCAAAGCCACCACACAATACCAAACAAAGCTTTAATCATCAGCCCAAACAGTACTTAGTTTAGTGGAAACCAGTTTCTGCTCAATTCAGCCTTGACCTGGTTTCTGTATTTAAAAAATGACACCTTAACACTGGCAAAAGGAGAAATCACACACCTTGGGGAACCCTGACGTTTCTGAGGAAATTGATCTGATGCAGTTGAAAATGACAGAGACTCATCTTTGGGCAATGGCTGACTCCCAAATGAATTGATCTCACCAAAAAAACCATTGTCATTTGCATTAGAAAATCTACTAACATCTCCATGCACAGAACCGGAGTCAGGCTTAACACGAGACATATATATATCTGCAAAAACATTTTCCAAGTTGGTCAAAATTACACAGAAAAAACTAAGAGGAGAATCTCAATTTTCCAGGAGATTCCCTAAGAACATTGGCACAAATGAAGAGAAAAGAGATGAAGAAGCCACAACTAACATGCCAACCATAGGGTTACCCCCAAGTACTAACCAAACTAGATGATACGGGAAGTTTAAGAAGAATATAAATGAGTTGAGATAAATTGAATCCTAAGGTCATTGGCTCTTAAACATTAAAATTGAACTGAAGCAGAACCCAAAGATTTGTTGTCATTATGTGTTTAATCAGAAGAGACTTCATCAACATACAAGCTGTGCCAAACATGACCAAGCATCTATGTCATAAAGTCTAAATAATGACAGAATGAGCTGAGTACAATACAAGCAGAAAAACAAGAACTTACGAGCCAAGTTCTTGATCGACCCGTCTGCGGCTTGACGTTGAGCTTCCCTTCTTGTCCTACCAATTCCTTCACCAACTTTCTCTCCTGCAAACCATGCCTACCAAAAAAAGTTAAAGAAGATGAGCACATGGAGGCATGCCATCCCTCAATTTAGAAACTGGCAAAAAACAAATTTGGAAACACTTAACAATATTTAAATTAGAAGTAAGATGTATAAGCTCCAAACCAAAAGGTCATGCTAGATATAAAGGGCTTGCATATACAGTTGCCTGACAAATAACAGAAACCAAACAACACTTACCCATTCCTTAATTCTCATATTATCTTTTCCTTGGTCCCTGAGCCTCTATTAAAGTAAATTATACGAGTGAATTTGTGTGAGTGTGTACATATTAGGTGTAAGGAATGGGTAATTGTAATTGACAACGCTTTGATATGCTAATGCTAATTACAAAGTCCATAAAAGAATGGCACCTCAGGTTTCATATATGTTTATGAACACAAGTTGTTTCATGATTTAACTTTAATGTCCTTAATTACTTCAATGAGAATGCAACTTGCTGTTTTTTCCACGTGCTAATCGAACTTCGTAGTTGTCTAGCTAATTTTTAAAATAACACCCAGTCCATTAAATGCATGGTTACCAGCCCAAATATCTACTTTTTTAGAAAGACCAAAATTCTCTCAAGGTAGCTTCTGCACAAAGATAGTTCAGCAGACAAATAAAAAAGGTGAACAAAAAATGTCAAAAATAAAATGAAACAAAATGCTCTATTTCGTCTAATTAACTTAATTTTTTTTAGTTGGGGCAAATAGGTAAAAAAGTGAGAAATAATTGAATTATAAGCGATCAAGTACAAATTATCATATGACTACTGAAACCAGTAATCAACTAATAACTTTGCAAGCATAGAGCAAAGAGAACCTCAATGGAGAACTGTAATTCTGTGCTAGCAACCACAGCTTGCCTGAACTCCACCTATAATATAAAAAATATAAAAAATAAAAAGACAAAAAAGAAGAGAGAGAGAGAGAGAAAAAAGAACTTAGATGGAATTTAAGCCATAAAACATAATCGGTAACTTTCTCATACAACAAAAATCTGCTCCTATTACCTTGGTTCCACACTTCAATGCAATGTCCTGTAAAACTTCAGCAGGACTTTCTGCACTTGAAACATCCCTTCCAGTTTCAAAGTCAAAATCCCTGCTGCTTGAAGATGATCTACTGAGGGGGATCTCCTCGCCTTCAAAATGGAATCCCCAAACAACAGACGTGAGCATAATGAATACAAGTATAAATATAATAAGTTGCATATGTCAGATAAGAATATAATCCTGAGCAAACAAAAACATCGTTAGCACTTCTCCTAAATCCATAACAATATCTGAAAAGTCTAAGAAAAATTACAAAAAAATTCATGTCTTTCATTTGTTATCAGCATCTCTCTAATCTTCACTCATAAGTGCATACCACTGGTGATATGGTTTACCTAATTAAATGTGTTATAGCTAACCTGAGAAAGATTGATAACTCGACAGCGTATTGTTTAACCTCAACCGATCATCTCTATGAAGTGCCTGCAAATAAATATGATATATAAGATTGATACAGTTCACCCATCACAACTTAGACCTGTCGGCATACAACCCAGAGCTACAACTTAGAAAACCATTAAGATGGATTACCTCTTTTGGCAACCTTTGATTTTCATGAGGCCTATCAGATGGAATAGGACTCTCACTCTTAAGGAAAAAAGATGGATGATGAGGCCGGTGCTTCTCAACTTGCATTGGCTCAGAATTTAAAGGATATTCTTTGGGTACTGCTCGGTTCAACTGACGTGGGCTCATGTCTTCTTCAAGAGGAAACCAGCCTCCGCGTGATGGCACACGTGGAACTGAAACTTGTACCTGAGGTCTTGTCGGAAATGAAGATTCACTAGGTGTATTATCTCTTGTATCTTGCCCATGTTGCAAAATGAGAAGCCTTCTCCTTGTATCCGGATCTAATTCCGATTCTGGCACCTCACCTTCTTCTCTAGCAGGAGAACTTTGCAAGCTCTGTTCTTGGGGACCAACATGACCCAATGGTTTAACTAATGAAGTTGCCATTGGATACTGAATATTGGTATACGGCATCACTGACGCTTGAGATGTCGGCAGAGGAACAGAGCTAGAAGAAGATGGCATTGTATGCTGATGAGAAGTAAGCCTTGGATCTAAATTAGAAATGGCTGAAGAGACTGTTGAAGAAGCTGAAATTGCCTCCTACATGAAAGAAAAGCAGAAAAAAATGGAACTAATTCAAAATTGGATGCATATAGGGTGCAGATATATTTGCCGTCGATAAAGAAGACAGAATCATAAAACATGATAATTTTTCATATCAATATGACAACATGAACACAACCATAAGCCTTGAACCTTACTAGCCAAAAAGTAAAAGCATCTCTCTTAACCTAGGATTCAAAGACCCAGATACACATGGATCAATAGATAAAATAAGAGCCAAAAAATAGTAATACTGTTACCTTCAATCTTCTTTCAACTTCAGCATCAGCCATGCCATCAAAAGAAAGGGTATCTTTGTTTCCATTTGCAGTACCACCATCATCCTGGACGACAGAAAAAACAAAAGACTGAAAAAGAAATATAGACATGTATATAAATAAGAAACTACAATTAAATGATCATGGAGATATGATAAATGCATAGGTTAAGGTGCAATGATGAAGGATCAGGTGTGACTCCATAAATATCTGTAGAATACAAAAATACAAAAATACAAAAATATTCATGACTAACCTCTGAAACTAGATAGTTGCTCACATCAGGAGGGGAAAGAATATCCTTAATATCATCTTCATATGAAATTTCTGGTATCCGTTGCAAGAGACCCTCGTCAAACTCTCTGTTACCAAATTCAGAGTTTATATCAAAGCGAAAAAATGCCATTTATATCACAGCGAAAAAATGCCATTAAGTTATAAACAAATTGGAACAAAATTTAATTGTTCACAACTTAAAAGTTTTAATTGAGACAACAAATGGGCGTGTGTGTGTCTGTCAGTCTATGGAAGAAAACATTATAGAGATTTTGAATGCTCACTTGAAAAAACCACCTCTAACATTGCAAGCAACATTTCTTGCCACACATAAGACGGGAATAACATTATTTGCCTGCAATATAACAAATTATGATGAGCGCATGTTGCCAAAAAATGGTTCAACATTTCGCATGGATGTGTGTGTTATTGCAACATTGAATTTCAAACTAAATAGCCAGAAGCAGCTAGTGTATACTTCAGCTTGAGGAGCATAGTATGGAGCAAATGCAGGAACAACATGCACCCTAGGCTGATCATTTTCATCCCATACTTTCAAGCGATCATCAATCACCAGTGCCATCTTGGGATGACATATTCCATCTTGAAAGACGTTGAACAGTGACTTCCTTGAACCTATTAACATAATAAAAAACAAGCAGCATTAAAGCATAGAGAACAAGTTATTTTACGTATTTCAATAAAGAGCTACCACAATAAAAAAAGGATGAAAAGAGGCAGAAACCATTTGCAAGCTGGATCATGCCACTTACCAGACTTCACACACACAATGCGATCCAACAATTCTTTTGTATTTATCAAATTTGACTCTGGATCAAGAAGCCTCCACATTTCTAAAGCATAATCCCTTTCAGCCATTGTGCAAACATAAACCTCAAAACGCTTGCGCCCTCTAGCAGTCAAGTAGCTCCGCAGATCTTCCCATGCAGGTCTCAACCTCACAAGAACACTGGTATCACGAATCTATGGGGATAGAAGAGTTTTTTGTTATTTGATCAAAGTAGTCTGACGAATTTACAGACTTGTAATATATTCAGGAAACAGGATTACAGGAACCATCATAAAAACTGACAACAATTAGACCAACTAAGCAAAATCAAGGATAAATATTGCAGAACCCTTGAAATCCCAATGCAAATATAGTTTCAATCAAATTTCAAATGAATGAGAGAAGAAAACAGACATTTTATTGCAAGCAAACCAGAAAATTGAAAAGAAAAATGATACTTGGAAGGTTAATTTCACAACAGCACTTAAAAACAACAAAACAATGCATTGAAGCAGTTTACATTGGAGCTCATAAACACATACCAATGGATTGATGCGTGTTAGAATAATGTTTTTCTCTTGTAACCGTATAAGTGGGCGAACAATAGTTTGATGGCTGTCAGACAAGGCTGGAACAACCTCCGACTGAACTTTGATCACCTTCCCATTTTCAATAACCTGGTCATTATCAGCATATTGCTTCAAAATACTCTTGTCATCTTGATATCGCTTGACCTCAGCCTGCATACCAACAAGACGTTGAGGGTCCACCTCAGTGCTTATTTTCCTCAACAAAGCCTCAATTCTATCCTCAAACGAACGCATTGTATTTGCAACTATGAGAGTTTCATCCAAATCAAATACAATGCCAAGGCATCGAAGGTTCAACATAACAAGACAAGAATTGTACAGTCCAGATGCAACACTGAATCCCCAGAAACATGGATACTGCTTCTCATTATTCCTAGAATACATGGCAACCAAGTGGAGCTCCTCTGCCCCCAGGGGCATCACTGCAGTCTGTAGATACCAAAACAATAATCACCATCTATGTTCACCAATAATATCCATATCTGAGTATGACCATTGAACAATAAAAGGTAATTGAAATAAGCAGATTGACATGAACCAAAACAAATGTAATAAATGCAGGATTCCTCTCAAATTATGTAAAGTGCAACATCCAGATGAATTTTTATAACTAACTACTCCAGATTATGTATTCAATATCTAACATCATAAATACAATGCACAATGAAATGAAAGCCACCAATACCAGAAAACTTGTTATCAAAAGTCTTCTATTTTTCCTTCTATTCCTTATTTCAGTTACAGGCAAAAATAATAATAATAATTGCAATAATGCCAGGCAATTTAACATTGACATGATCATCATCAAGTAAGAATATCCATCAACCAAAACTAATGAAAAGATGAAGACAATACAACTGTCATTAAAAATCATCAGACAAGTTCCATCAAATTACCCAAATTTAGCAAGTTCAAAGTTCAACAAAATCACTTCATAACTTCTATTTCTGAGCAAAACAATTAAGTTCCAATAGTTATAAAAAACTTAGGTCAATTCAGGCACAATTTATTCACAAAGTTTCACACTAGCTCCTTATAACAAAATTGCCAAATGGGTCCCCTGAGATTGCCAAAATTTCAGTACAATTAATTTCATTCAACATCTGTCCTTCGCCAATTTTTTTTCTTTTTTTCTTTTTTGTTTAATTTTTGGTCCAGTAGGCTTATTTTCCAGCTGCAATTTCTATAAATTATTAATTATATTTTGTCAATTTTGGGTTGATATATACCTTGTTTTCTCTGATACAGGAGGAGTGCAAAAGATGTAGCTGCGTGTTGTACGATGATTTAGACTCCATTTTGAAGCAAATCCCACTAGATGTAATGGTATGTAGCACTGCCAGTGGTGGACACCTCTCACTTGCTTCCGAGAAGCAAGTTATTCTGATTTCATCGAACACTTTCTTGTTCTTTTCTTCCCCTTCTTCTTCAACTTGTCGTTGTTGTGGATATATCTCTACTTCACCCAACATTTCCTTTCCTTGAAACACCACAGTTTTATACATTTTTTCTTTCTTTCTTCGATCTCCCGAAAATAAAAATAAAAAATAAAAAATTCTCAGTTCTGGGCTTCGATTTTCAGTCTCATCGTCAAATCAAGTCTAACAAAACTCATGAGGTTTGTTCAAGAAAATCATGATCATCATCAGTGCTTAAGATTGATCCGATTCTTTCTTCTTTTTGTACAAATTAAAAACAGAAACAATTTTTCTTAGATAGATCGTAAAACAACTTCTTCTTCGAATGATCTTCCGCTTATTTGATTGATTATATCAGTGAGTGGTGGTGATTGCTAGGGTTTGTAATCTTGATGATATGATGATGTTGGCGAAGATTGAAGAACAGAGCCTTGAAAACAAGGTAACCCTAGATCCAGATAGCGAAAGGGCAAAACGAGTACTCCAATGACGCGAATAATAATAAATAAATAAATAAATTGTCAAATATTAATAATTAATGGTAAAAATAAAAAGTTGTTCAACTCAGATTGAACTCTTGCTTTTTTAATCTGTAGATTTTTTGACGAAATATTTCCCGAATTCACACGAATTTCGGTTGCCTTACGTAATTTTTGGCACGCTTACGTGTTACGAAATTATAGGTGCAAGTGGAAAGTGATTTTAAAGTAGGTGAAATATTGTAGAATTTGTTTTTAAACTGTTTATTAAAAAAGACGAAGGGAGAGAGCGACGCCCTCTCAAGCAAGTAACTGATTTGATTCACCGAAGCTTGTCCGGCGGTTCTTTTATACCACTCCACCGATTGCCCTTTGAGAGAGGCCAGGAAAACTTCTGCCTCCTTTCGAGACAAGCTAATAGGCACTATTGCGGATTCAACCATGAATAACCCCCTCGACTCGAATGATGATTCTTTCGAAGCATATAAATATGTTTATGAAGAAGAAAACGTTCCTGTTATTCCGCTCTTTAAAATTGAGTTTCGTTTGATGTATGAACCTTGGAATCAAGCCCTTGTTATCAAGGTTCTTGATCGTCGAGTTGCCTTCTTCTTTTTGAATACTGACTTCCTTAACTATGGAAACTGGAAGGCTCTATTACCATTACGATTGAAGGTAATAATTATTATGTAGTTTGTTTGACTTGCTAAGAGGATTATGATCGAGTTATATATAAAAGTCCATGGATAATTGTCGACCACTACCTCACAGTTCGCAAGTGGTCACCTTCATTTGATTTAGAGATAGACTAAATCTAAAAAGTTGTTTTATAGGTGAGACTGCCAACACTCATTCATCTACAATACAATTGTACGTTTCTTCAAAGGATAGGTGATTGTTTGGGGCACACTATTAGAATTGACGAAACAACCTTGGAAACATCATAGAAAAGATTTGTTGGCATTTATGTTAAGGTTGATCTCTAAAAGTCTTTGAATTCCAAAATTGTGGTCCAAGATCAGATGCGAAGAGTTAAATACAAATGCCTTCATTTTATTTGTTTTATTTGCGGGAAGTATGGTCACAGGAAGGACGAATGTCAACTCTCCAATCCCTCTAATTGTTCACCGTCCCTAAAGCCTAATGCTGGAGTAAATCCTTATTCTGAGGATGCTGACCGTTAGTTTACAACTCACAGGCCTGAAATCTTTGAGGACTGCAGTCTATGAATGGTGGTGAAGAAGAGCACTAGGTGCTACAATGTTGTTTAGGCAAAGAATTCGATGGTGGCGATCACTGATCAGACTAGGCAAGTTACTCCTCCCTAAGCGCTTGATTGTGTTTCGCAATTGGCTTCTACAAGATGTAGATTTTCCAAATATGGAAAATCTACAGAGAAAATCACATGCAAAAAATTATCTTCCTCGGGGCGAGCCCCTTCATAATTTGGAAAATTATATTCCCTTAAGGGTAAAGGATCTGCAATCAACTGATAAGGCTAAAAACAAGGATATGTCAAGTCAATCACCCATGATTAGGGCCTCTCAATGCTTTTAGAAATCTCTTTAGCATCCTCCAATTTTGAAGGAAAATCCCTGTTTTCTTAGCCTCAAATCTACCCTAGTTCAAAATCACATACAACACTCTCAAATAATTAATCCCTTCCACGATACTGATCACGTGACCCATGATACACCACTTTCTCTCATAACCCCATTACCCAAAAAAAGCCCTAGTAAAGCATGGCACGTGTGACCTCCCACACTAAGAGCTTTGCCATGTTTCACTGAATCCCACCCCCATGCATATTTATCCTTCAGACTTGGACTTAAATTCTCTCGTGCAAATGGATGACCCTCCCCCTTGACTGCAGATCCTTTGAAGACTTGATTATGGTTCCTGATTCTTAAAAAGAAGTGAAGGGTGAACCCCTTAACCATATGGCTTTGGGTGATCAACTTCACTTGGACCAATATGTGTCCTTTGGTACCTCCTCTTATAATTTATTTTAATGATTTTATCGTAGAATTATAGGGGATATGTGAGCTTGCAATTTCAGGCAATTTGTAAGAAATTGGTCCATTTCTACAAACCAAAAATTGTTATTTTAGTGGAGCCATGGCTGAGTGAAGAGAATGATGATAAGGCTATTCGTAAACTTGGTTTTTGCTTCAACATCATAAAAAAAGCCACTGATTTCTTGGGTGGTATTTGGGTTCTTTAGTCAGATGATCAAATTATTATCAAGCAATTACACTGTCACATGCAACTACTTCATCTCAAAGTTTAAGGTTCAAGTTATAAGTGTTGATGAGATTAAATTAAACATTTATGGTTTATGACATTTAATCATGCATTTAATCATTATTTTCAAAAAAATTAATCAATAATACATACAATTAAGCTAACAATTAGCTTTGAGATAAAAAGAAAAACCTTAAAATTACAAGATGTCCAAGAAATTAAACCCAAATGTTACCTCCTTATCTTGACCAAATTTT
>JAXCLQ010031695.1:6497-18679 GCA_035584115.1 Cedrela odorata | reverse complement strand
ACAAACACATGAGGAATAAGTGAATGAGAGAGAATTTTTTTCAATTCTACAAGATAAATAAATAATTTATGAACCATGCCTAATGCCCAATACAGTAAATTAACAGAAATGTGTACCTCATCCAAACTCCTATGTCAACAACTCACATATGCAGCAAAATAAAATAATATTTTGTTTAAGTAGTCATGTTATTTAAACAATTATCCCCAGTTAATGTAATTCACAGGGACCTAATGTCTTTTTAAGGTCCAAAATTAAATCCATTTCTATCTGATGAGAGAATAACTTCAGACCCAAATATTCCTTTTTAAGATTTCTTCATTGGAATTAGCAATTAATAATCACTGCCTTTGAAGAACAAAGGAAATAGGGTGAGTGCAACCTCTGCTCAGACAAGGAATTTTTCCAGCCGTTTGCATATGCACAGATCATAACTCCTATCACCCTTTATCCTGTATACCAAACTAATTTTGCCTTCTCCAATATTTGTATTCTATAAAAGGAAATAAGCTCGCAGGGACTGCTTATTTGAATTAAATTCCTAGCACACACTCAGTACATTAATGGCATCCCATATGAAGGACTTGTCGGAGTCATACCCCAAAATCCAAAAGTGTCCTATATGAAAAGTGCTCGTATGATCCTACTTAATTAAGAAACTTATAGCAAAAATAGAACATTAAGGCATCAAGGTCTTCATTGAATCAAACTATTGATAGAGTTTTGGTGGTCTACCTATGATTTTCTAGGTTCAATTAGTAGCAAAAGATACCATCACTGCCTCTCTTCTTCAAGTATCAATTCTACTTGAAAGCCTAAAAAAGATTCAATCAATATTTTCTTCTGAAAAAGCCAATCCTAAAACCTAAACGGTAAACCGTAACTGCCCAACACTACAGCAGCAATTCAGTTACAAAACCAAAACCAAACTACATTAAATAATACCCAAACAATAAAATCAAATAATAAGAATAATAATAAGCAAGAAAAACTTACTGGGCTGTGCGGCCCAACCCTGCTCGCCACCCTTGATGCGTTCAGGGAGAGCATAGTTAACAGTAACGACACGGCCGTAGAGCTCAGCGCCGTCCATGTTGTCCATAGCGGCAGCAGCATCTTCTTTCTCAAGGAATGTAACGAACCCAAAAGAGCGATGCTTCTGGGTGGCCTGATCCAACGGCGTCTTGACGTCTTTTATGTCACCGAAGGGTATGAATGCAGCGTGCAGTATCGACTCGTTCACTTCCTCGGCCAATCCTCCAACGTATAGCGTGTTCTTCTGAACTGGGGGATTCGCCATTGTATCTCTTCTTCTTTCTAATTTTCTTTCTTCTGCTGGGATGATATGTGATTTTCCTTTCTTTTTCTTCTGTCTTCTTCTTCGCTTTTCGTCTTACGGCCTGTAGTACGGACTTGTATGGTTCTTTTAAGTGGAATTCTTACATACCTCGCTTAATGTTTTACATAATTACACTCAAATGATATATTTTAATAATATTTATTTATCATTTTTTTTAAAAAAAAAATTATCCTTATTAAAATCTAAATAAGGAAGAAAAGAAAATTTATCTTTTTATGTGAAAGTTTAATATTTAAATAAATAAAACAACTTTGATTTAATAGATATTAGGTTAGATAAATTTTTTAAAATAATTACAATAATTGCATAATAGTCAATTAAATATATTAATTAATATTTCAATTTAATTGTGTTTTATTTAAGTTATTTGAATAGCATTTTATTATCTAAATAAATTTGGTTTTATTTCTATTTTCTTATGAAGTTTAGTGTTTTATATATATATATATATATATATATTTAATTGTAATAAATGAATACTAAAATAAAATTATTGATTTTCCCTCCATTTCTTGAGTTTCTTCTTTTTCGTTTGTTTTTCCTTTGTCCTTGTTGGTTTCCTAGCAATTAGGAACACCCAAATTACTTTTCTTTTTAACATTAAAGTCTAATAATATGCTTTAAAAAGTCTAATTTTTTATTTTTTTTAAATCAAGGATATCTGTAAAATTAATTTAGGTGTTAAAATTATAAATTTTCAGCATTAATTCAAAATAAAATACATAACTCACATAAAATATCAATTATATAAAACAAAAAATAAAATTAATAACAACAATTTCATAAAAAAAAATACATAATTATTTTACAAATTCATTCATAATTATTTTGAAATACAATTTAATTAAACTATTTTGATGTTTTGACTAATTTTTTTTATATTAAGAATAATTATGTAAACTTATAGATACAATAAAAAAATAAATTTTAAGAAATAAACTTTAAACTCTATTAATCATTGACAATTATATGCATATTATTTATTTGATAGAGATTATAAATATTATTTTATTTCATCAATATACGTATTAATTTTATAAGTTACTCTTAACCAAAAATAATAACAATAGATTTAGTATTATTATAAATCAATAAATATTTAATTACTAATAAAAAAGAATATTAAATATATAAACTTAATAAAAAAATTAAATGCAATTGATAATGAGTGTGTGTTGTACTTTGTGCGAAAAAAAATTAAAAATTAATATTATAACATCAAAACAAAATCATTTTAATTTTTTTAATATTAACAATAAAACAACATCATTTTAGTACTTTTAAAATTAAAAAATTAAAAATCCATGAATAACCACCACAGATATCTATTTGCACCCATATCTACAACGGATTTTAATTTGTTTTCTCAACCCTGTCCCAACCCGCTAAGAACATACCAAACTCGTCTTATAAAAATCAAGAAGTAGTAGCAAGTTTACAGATAAAATTGTGATCCCTAAGTTTGGAGGCAACATAACCTTCGCCATAATGGATTGGTAAAGATCTTAAAAGAAAGAAAGATACAAATACCACATATCACTGTTTATCCATAAACTAGGCTGCTATTTTATGCATGAATCTTAATAAAGTAAGGTCATACATCCATGTACAAATTCAATCTCTATAATTTCACAAATAACAATTGGTCTGTTCTCTCAATCGCCTTTCCTCTTAATTATTCAAAATTTGTGACAGCAATTGCTTTTCAGCAGCCAACAAAGGAAAAATTGCATTGTTTCACTTCTTGCGCAAGTACAAGAAGCCAACCACCACAGAGATGCTAACAACAGCCACTGGAACTGCCCAGTATTGCTTGGTCAAGTTCTTGAGCTTTTCAGCATAATCTGATGATTGACTTTTGGATGAAATTTCAAGTTCCGGGATAGATAGGGACGATGTGTCAAGTTCACCAATGAAAAAGCTCTGCAGGAGTTCCCTTGCATCTTTGCTGTGCCCAGCATCTTCAAATTCATCTGTCGCATCTTTTTCTAAAGTGAAATTACAAGCATTGAGTCATATTGAGGATTCACATCTAGAGTATTGTTACAGAATGATTCTTGGAATAAGGACTTCATGGTGCAGTAGCCTTCCCAAGAGAAGTACCAATTAAAAAGCAAAAGAAAATTACCAGTTGCAGCAAGGACCACATCGTCTCCGCCTGGATGCTCATCCAAATATGAAGTGACATCATACACCTGAGAGTAACAGAAGAAATATTTATCAAATCTCCCATGATATTTTCATAAAAGAGTTGAAATTCCATAACGATCTGCAACATAATTCAAATTTATATACAATCAAAACAATCCCTGAAGATATTTATTCAAACTAAGGAAATCAAGGCACTGTGTTGATCATAAACCTCAATCTACTATACACTTCAGTGATTGATTTGTGTGCCTCAACAAGGGACAGTTCTACAACTATTGAATTTCTAATGGTTAATTGGTACACATTGCAGAGAAGCCAAATGAACTAAAGCTTGGTTATAAAATCATTTTGGAGGCAACTGAATGTAATTAACCAGCAGGGGTGAACGCTCACCCCATTTGGTCCAACAACTAATTCAGGATTTGCTAGTGTCAAGGAAATATGAAGACATGTTAAAAATAAAATTCTAAATTGGCGAGTGCCAATAAGCTTAGTTTTAGGATTAATGATTATCAACTGTAACATCAAAGCTATTTGAACGATATCTTGTGTCTGCATCTTGAAAAGCCCCCTCATTTATAACCTAAATTTCCAGCACTAAGAAAAATGATTATGCTCGGATTCATGCGATAACCTATTCATTAACTCTAGCCTTTGAAATACTACAGTCGAGTAGAGTCCTTACCCACCAATTTAAGCTTCATTTGAGATGAAGGATTATTTCATAACACAAGGTTTGTAAGATCGGGTGAAAGCTATTAGGAAATTAATGTAGAATATAATACAATGCATCTAAAACATAAAATGGCAATAAAGGGTTCGGGCAAGCACCAATCAAATGAATTTGAATACTGAAAAAATGTACATTAACCAGTAACCATTTCATTTCATTTAGGTGCAGCACATGGATTTTCCAGTCCAGGGCAATAAAAGCAACTACGTGAGCCAGCTTGAATTAGCTAATCATTATTCAAACCCAGAATCAACTACGGCCAAACCTAATAGCAGATACGAAGTCAAAGGAAGAGAGAACCAACGAATGGAATCAAAAAAGAAATCAATGCATAATAGGAAGGAAAGCCAAAACCTAAGAAAAGTAAGGGCGGTATGGTACCATATATACCTTGTTATCAATGACGATCCAGCAATCGTCTTTGGTGTTGTGCTGAGAGGCTTCTTGCATCGTGTAGAGCTTCGAGAGAGTTGGCATCTTTATTTGTCGCCCGCTCTCTGTATCCTCAGCTTCAGCCTCTATGTCAATGATTGATAGACACTCGGCGATGAAACCTTTACCTAGCTAAACAATACGATCTCAGGTCAGTCTCAGGCCCTGACCCGCTTTTGTCGGTCGGGTTAAGGGTTAGAATTTTTAAAAATGTTAGGCCGCGTTTAATTTATGGTTTTAGATTAAAATTTTTTTGTGTTTGATAAAAAAAAATTAAAATTATTTATTTATTTTCATGAATTTATTTTTATAAGTAAGTAGGAGTCACTTATTTTAATAAAAATAAAAATTATATTTTATATGTTTATAAAATTATCGAAATTTTTCATGATAATATATATATATATTAAATTTTTTAATTAAACATTGTAAAATAATTTTTTTTAAAATATATTAAAGTTTTTTTTTACATGATTAATTATTCAAATAACAATTTAATAGATTAATGTTATCTTTATCATTTTTTAAAAATAATTTAGTTATATTTGAACTAAAATTTATAACTAAATAACAATGTCACATTTACCATATTTTAAAAATTATTTAGTTATATTTGAACTAAAATTTATTAGAGTTTAAATAAATTGTAAAATAATTTTTTTAAAATATATCAAAGATATATTAAATGAGTAATAGATTACATCAATCTTATTAATTTATTTAACAAGTGACGAGTAGAAATAATAACATATTAGTTATAAAATAAAAGTGAGTGTTCATCGTATATTTAAATGTTAAACTGATGACATAATTATAATATTCCCGCTTAATTCGTTTAACCAAAGTGTAAGTAGTACATGATGATATATTAGTTATAAATAAAAGTGAGTGTTTACCATATATTTAACTGTTATATTTCAAAAGTGTAGTATAAATATAAATAATTTTAAATTAACCAAAAAACTTTCTATCAAATAATCATAAATGAATTACAAAAAACTTTCTATAAAATAAACGTTATCGCTTTAAAGCTATAAGTATTATAGAATAAAGTAATTAAATGTCAAATCTTAGTAAAATAAATAAATAATTCTTACTAAAATTATTGTGCTTTTAAATCACAATAGTTGCAAACAAGCCTAAGTCGACTTGTACTTTTTCTACGGCTTTTTAACATCTAATCATCGGATGTTCGTATACTATAAGATTATATTTGGTTTGAAGAATGAAAAGAAATAAAGAAAAAAAAAGATTTAGTTTTATATTATTTAGTTGCATTATAAAATCGACAACAAAAATTAATTCATTATTTTTTATATAGAAAAATATATCATTTACTCCTAAAATTATTAATATTTATTAATAAATTTAAATTTGTAATTGTTTCTTACTTTTATTTTTAAATTTTAATTGTATTTTGTTGAAAGTAATTATTTTAATAAATATTTAAAAATATATATTTTTGTTGATATTCTCAATTATAAATACAATTATATTAATTAATTATTTTTATTTAAACAAAAACACTTATTTTTATTAAAATAGTTTATGCATTTCATAATTAAAAAAATTAAATTAACTTCAAATATTTACACTTATACTATGTAAAAATATATTTGTTGATTAAAAAATATTTTATATTTTAAATGCATCATTTAGTTTTTTTTTTTAATTCATAAGATCAATTGCATATGAATATTTATAGATAAATTGATTTTGAACACAATTTAAACTTGACATTCATATATTTAAGTATTTTTAATTAGTTTATTAAAAATGTATTCAGTTTTTAATAATATTTATAAAATTATATTATAACTACTAACAATATTGCATTTTTTCTTCTTTTATTTGGTAGTTTGTTTGTTTTTAAAAGAATTGAAAAAATATATATATAATTACATCAATAATTATTTTTTATATAATAAAAATTAAAATTATCAAATAAATATGACTAGTTGTATGAATTATAATAAATATAAGATTATAAAATAAAATTATAAATTAATATACATATAAAACATATAAAAAAGTATTTATAATTAGAATGATGAAAAAAATAATTATTATTATAATTTAATAAAATGATATTGAAATTTTGTAATAAAAATAAATATTAATGATAATAAATTAATTTTAAATAAAATAAAATAAACTAAAACAATATTTTTACCAAATCGAAAGCTAGCCTAAAGTCAAAAGACCTTTTCCTCTGTGAATATTGTTGCCAAGTTAGGTGTACTTTACAGCATGATTTCTAAAGCAACGTCCTTTTCAATTAATCCAAATAACATCACCAACCAACAATCAGTGCCAAGTTTGAGTTAGCTACAGTTAGCAGTAGTTACCCTAACATAAAATATAGTCATCGTTGTGTCACATATTTAATATTTATTTATTTATATTTTTATATATTTTTAAAATATTTATGATAATATTTTTCTATATACTAATCATTTTTATTCTAAACATAACTATTTATCTTTTAAAAATGAATAAATATAACTACAAAATTTTTAAAATTAAAAAATAAATTTATTAAATCATACTTAAATAATTAATTGTATCGTAAATGAATTCACATATTGAAAACTTTAAACTTTAATTCGACACAATTATTAATCATATTGTATTATATCACTCATTTAATAATTATGTCATTTTATTTTAACTTAAATTTATAAATTTCGTATCATGTTCATGTTGAGTTGACAAATTATTTAAAAAATTGACACCCTAATTATTATAGCAAATAAATTGACTTAAATCTATATTATCACTTAATGGTTCCAAAAATCTATCATCGTTAATCTTTTCTACAGGCTTTCATTTGTTTTCATGCAAAGTGGCCATCATAATATAATATATTAATTAGAAAGTAAAAGCAAATGTTTATAATAAATTTAATTATTAAAAAGGTAACATGATTATATTAATTTTCGATTAATAAATATGTGAATGGAAAGTAATAATTTATCAATTATAAGTAAAAGTGTGTGTTTATTATTTACTTAAATATTATCTTTTAAAAGTACAATAAAAGTATAATAATAAATTTAGACTAACCAAAATTTTTTGTATAAAATGAATTAAAAATAAAGTATTTTTGTTAAAAAAAAAAAAGTGTTGGTTTTATAACTTAAAATTTTATTTTGGACACGAGTATTATACGAATATTGTAGGATAAAGTAGTTAAATATCAAACAAGCCTAAGTCCACTTGTATTTCTTTCTTGCTTTTTTAACATTTAATTAATGTAATTACATATAATATTAGGAGAGGAAAAAAGTTTGGACGTTGGCATGGGTTTCTAAAGAGTATCCTTAAAATTATAAATTGAGGTTTGTTTGCCAATTAATTTAAATTTAAAAAATAATGTATTAACAAAATAAGGGAGAGGGGGTGAAAAGGTACAAATATTTTGTTGACACTATTTTTTATATTCTCACAAGATAAGTAATATAATGACGCAATTCAATTAATATGATATTATCGTCTGAGATATAATTCAGAATAATATAACGAATCCGATCAGGACCTTTCACAGTTTTTATTTATAACACTTAAAATTTTAAGTTTTGAGTTTTGAATTCAAAAAAACCTCATATTAATTTAGGAAATATAATACTTATAAGTACATCACCGATTCATTACAAACCATGTGGGATTTCACAATAAAAATCCCAAACCTTTCAAGAATTGATGGATTATTCTTCCCTCTGCTTTATGGTTTTTGACTAAGACTTTTATTCTATTGCCGTGTTTCTTTTAACAATTCTATTATAATTTCCTCTCTAATTTCTCTAATCACCAACTAACTTTAATTGTAAGCTTTAGAAAATCGTAAACAAAATCTTTTTACGTGTAAATTTAGGATTAATAAATACATTAACTTTTAATTTATAATTATTTTAAAAATAAAAAAATTACTAATTAAATGGTGAGCGAATTAGTAACAAATATTATTTACAAATTGAATAGGAAATTTTCACGAAATATTTTAACTAGAGAGAGTCTTGAGGATTTCTTTGGTATTACTTTATCTTCACTAAATTATTGTTAATTATGTGTGCATTACGGTGGCTGTGTGAGGATTAGGGTAGTAGCTGCAGCACGACTTCCACATCTTCACAGGGAAAAAATATATATGTTAACAAGAGTTGTGTATTCAATTCTAAAGGCCACAGAATGACACTAATTGGTATAGTTACCACTCCCCTCCCCTGTCGACAATCAGAAAACAAAACGAAAGAGGCAGTACAAAAAAAAAAACATCACAATGAAATACGATATCAAAACAAATGGAGAAAAGACATAGATATCCACACAGTAGCTACACCACCCTAAAATATACTTGCCGAAGACATGGATAAAAAAATGGAGAACAGGTGAAGTGAAGGACAGAAAAGACGTTAAGACTATATATATTAATCGACACCTAGTGAATAAATAAGAGAGAAAGGAGCCAAGACATACAACTATCAATCTAGCTACCACCACTTCTACTTGTGCAAGATTGAGGAAAATGAATAACAGTATTTGTAAAGATATATATATATATATATATATATATATCTTTAAGACAAGCTAGCCAACAGGCAGGTAAACGCTGATAGTCACCTTCTCGTTATATAAATTGCTCAAAAAAAAAAATGCATCTTTGTTCCACAAGATCAGTAACATAAACAACTTCAAAGAAGTACTTGTTGTTTGTGCAGAGAAACTAGCTAGAAAACATGTACAACTACATAGATTTGAGATACGCCCTCCCACCATTAATAAACCTCATTTTTCTATTCCTACAACCAAACCAAGCTTATTGTTTTAATAAGATTGTTGAGTATCCATTTCTTCTCATACCATTATTGGCTCTAGTTAAGAATAAAGGCATTTGCAGACCACTGAAATATTAGCCTTGGCCCTTACCTGCATTGTCTTTGCACTGGCAGCCTCGACACCTACCTCTGCAAGCAGTCATTGTGTCCATTGTTTGTAGAATCAAAAGGTGGCAAAGGATAGCAACGTCTGGATACTGTTTTGTATTCTTGTACACGTTGCATTGTTTTATTCCTTAGAGTTTCAATGATTCTTATTTATACAAAAAGTGTATATGTGCAAGTTAGTGTAAAATAATTTTAAGAGCCGAAACACTATTGAAATAAGTTAACTCTAGCTCTCTGTTTTTATCTGAGTTTTTCATTACTGTTTCATTGCAAAATCCAACTTAGTATTAGAGCCATGGCCGGCTATTTCACAAACCCAGCTTTCTCTCTAAATTAGAATATAGTCAATCACCAAATTCGGCTTCAATACAATCACAAACTCATATTTCCTTTAGTGCTTCAATAAAGTTGGACAAAAAACAATTACCTTATATGGAAAACACAAGTTATATCTACAATTAGAGGCAACGACCTTGAAGGGTATATCAATGGCACAAAAGAGATAAATAGACACATTATCACCACAGGAGAAGATCTAAGCACTGTGACCATAGACAACCAAGCTTACTTCCAATGACAAAAACAAGACTAGCTCTTCTTGAGCCGGCTCCTCTTGACCATAAGCGAAGTAGCACTGACCTCATTCACAGGCTGCAACACCTTGAGGGAATTCTAGGATGCTGTCATAATAATGTTTTTTTCTCGGTCTCAAGCCAGGATTATGAAGTTGAAAAATCAACTCCAAAGCACAAAGAAATGTTCTATGAACATAGGTGAGTATTACACCAAAATTAGAGGACTGACAGATGCTCTAGCCATTACAGGGAAACATGTCCCTGAAGAAGACCTAAAATAGTACATCTTAAATAGACTTGGAAAAGAATACGATACAATAATTCTAAATATTGCATCTTAAATGGAATCTATCTTATTGGAAGACATCTATGCTCAACTACTTATATTTAAGAATAGATTGGAAAACAACAATGTAGAAGCTAATGTAGCCACTAGTAATAGCCAAAGCTACTAGAACCACAAGAAGAATCAACAGGTTGCAAGAATAGGTCAAGGTCTTGGTGGAAGCAAAGAAGACTTCAGAAGAAGAGGGTGAGGAAGAAATAATATGAGCAAAGGCCAATCCAAGATAACTTGCTAAATTTGCACTAAAACAGGTCACTCAGCAGTAACATGTTAGTACAGGTTTGATCAGGATTTCAAACCAAAGAGCCAAGGGAACCAGACACCAGCCTCAGCCTTTATAACAGTATAAGAGACACTAAATGAGAGTGGATGGAACTTTGATAGTAGAGCCACTAATCACATTACTAATAACCTGAACAACATGTCTACCAAATCAAAGTATAAGGGTAAGGAAAATATAAGTATTGAAAATAGTAGAAATCTCAAAATCTTATGACACAATCTACTACATACACCAAATTCACATCCTTTGAAACTAAAAAACATTCTTCATGTTCTAGAAATCAAGAAAAATTTGATTAGCAACTTAAAACTAACCTTAAATAACAACCTTTCTGTCGAATTTAACCATGCTAATTGTGTTTTGAAGGATATGAAGCAAAAGACAGTACTGCTAGAGTGGCCAAAAAAAGGTTGTATCGACTCAAAAGATTGAAAAAAATTGGAAGCAAAATTATTAGGAATCAAAATAGGTTAAAGAGTCTACTTACTATTATGTCTTTATTTGCCAATACCAGTGATGATCAATCTGACATCAATTTAGAATATGTAATAAGTGAAACATGTGGAAATAAGTTAGATACATATCATAGGAAATATGGTCATCCCAGTGATAAAGTCCTTAGAAAAATTCTTCATACTTGTAAGAACTCTTCCTTGAATGAAATTCAATCTTCAACATTCTGTGTGGCATGTCAACTTGGAAAACACCACAAATTAACAATTAAGAGCAGCGATTCAAACTCAAAATAGCCCCCTAAACTGTTGCACTCAGACCTATGGCATCCAACACCAATGAGCTCAAGAAGTAACTTCAGATACTACTTAAACATTGTAGATGATCACAGTAGGTGTACTTAGATATTTTCTCTACAAAACAAGTTTTAAGGCACACATACCTTCATTGAATTCAAAAAACAAATAGAGAAACTGTTAGGAATAAGCATAAAAAACTCTTCAAATTGACATGGTGGTGAATTCATGCTTCTAACCAATTTTCTTAAAGATTAGGGTGTTTCAATTAGACATTCATGCTCTCACACATCTCACCAAAATGAGAGAGTAGAGAGAAAAGATAGATATATAACTGAAACATGACTCACCTTACTTGCCCAAACAGATCTGCCCCTCAAAATGTGGTGGGATGCTTTTTAGACATTAGTGTTTTTAATTAATAGGATGCCAACTCAAGCTCTCAGTGACATTTTACCTTATGAAAAACTCTTTAGAAAGATAACATATTACAACTTTCTTCATATATTTGGTTGTGCATGCTTTCCCCAACTAATACATTACAATCAACATAAAATTTAATACCATACACAAAAATGCACTTTTATAGGTTACAGCCTAAAGCACAAGG